>JACEIK010001194.1:81315-112390 GCA_018107945.1 Datura stramonium
TTTCTACGCAAGGACTGTGAGGCTATGACACTGCAATGATGTAAGCAATAATCCAGTATAATCTCACAAAGTGAGGTTTGGGGAAAGTAGAATGTACGCAGACCTTACCTTCATCTCGAGAGATTGTTTCCAGTACATCCTCGGCTTATAGAAAAACAGTCTCAAAAAAATTATAACAGCAGTGAAGGGGGCAACATACAATACAAAACATCAACCAGTAACAGCATCAACCACACATCAGTCCACCAACAAAAATATAAATCACAACAATTAATGACAGACATTAAAAGACAAGAAATTATAAGGGCCTCCTACCACTAAGGGTGACATTAAAACACACCGCAACTTACTACTTTGCTATCCTAATACGCATACTTCACAACTTCTTATATAGGGTCAAAATCTCAATAAATTATAACATATCTTTTTTAATCACCTCTTTCTATTATTTCTTTAATTTACCTCTAGCTCTGCGGCTTCTAAAATCATTCATGCCCAACACATGATGATATTTGATCGTTTTCCATAATTTATACGCAACTTCTCGGCAAACCAAAAGCGGAAGGGTATAGAGTCAGCAGACCGAATCTTAAGACGCACTTTAGTAGTTGCTTTTCTCTTCGTCTCCAAAATCTACTCTCTCATTTCATATCCGATCAATAAAAATGTCTCAGAACCTCAGCCCAAACCCAACTTACGACGTGATAATTTTAGGCGCCTCTGGTTTTACTGGGAAGTGCGTCATTAGAGAAGCTCTCAAGTTCCTCAACGTTCCCTCTTCCCCCTTGAAGAATTTAGCCATAGCTGGCCGTAACACTTCAAAGCTTTCCCAGGCTCTGCAATGGGCTTCCCGACCAAATCTTCCACCCCATATCCCCATTCTCACCGCCGACACTACTGACCCATCTTCCCTCCGTTACCTCGCTTCCCAGACCAAAATCATCCTTAACTGTGTCGGCCCGTTTCGTCTTTATGCTGAGCCCGTTGTTGAGGCCTGTGCTGATTCTGGGTGCGATTACTTGGATATTTGTGGGGAGCCCGAGTTTATGGAGAGAATGGAGGTGATGTACCATGAAAAGGCTGTTGAGATGGGTTCTTTGATTGTTTCGGCTTGCGGGTTCGACTCTGTTCCTGCTGAATTGGGCTTGATGTTCAATTCCAGACAGTGGCTGCCGCCTGCTGTTCCTAACCGGGTTGAGGCCTACATTAGTCTAGAATCAGACAAGAGAATTGTTGTAAACTTTGGAACGTACGAGTCAGCGGTGCTTGGTGTGGCTAATATGGGCAAACTACAGGAGCTGCGGCGGAGCAGACGAAGGAGGCGTCGTCCTGTGGTAAGATCTTATTCCGTTGGTAGGTTTCACTTCATATCGATACTGATGATCTTGGTTTGAGCCGTAATGTCGGTTAATCTGACGGGGTGTGATCCTGCATGTAACGTGGCCTAAGTTCAATCCGTCATTTGATAGTTTTGAAGCATGATTTTTAAATCCGGCTTTTTAGCTTGATGTGAATTACTCTTTACTCCGTGAGACTTGAAAATGTGTTAGGCTGATTGTTAATTAAAATATAAAAAAGAATAATAAAGTAGAATATTAAAAATAACAAATAGAGTTCAAAGTTAAAGTATTCTTAAACTATCATTTAATTTAATAGATGAAATATTGTATCTTTTTTATGTTTTATTGTGATGTATTAAACAAAATTAAATTAATATTTGTATTCAGTGTATTATATTGTTACTCATTAAAAATTTAACTTGTTTATGAATATTTATTTAATTTAAGTAATATCATATAAAAAATTATTTAGTTTCAGAGAACTTTATCTATTGACAATGAACTTACCAATATAATTTTTTAGGAATAAAAATAGAAAATGAAAGAGTATTTATTCTAATAGATAACAAACATGACATATACTCTTCACAAACCCATGTGCATTAAAACTTTGAAAGTTTTCAATGATGCCAACGGAATTGGTCATAAGCATTCAACCCAAAACTTAAAGGATATAGATACAATAGGTAGCCCAAGACTATTGGAAACTTCTTTGAAAGCCATTAGACAGCTCATGTAGGCAAAACCAACAAATATAACTCGATCGACCCCTACCAAGTGTGCAATCAGGGGCGGGTTTACTAAGGCGTTAAGGGTGTCACATGACATTGCTTCGTCCAAATTTTTTATTAAATATGTATGTGTAATTACAAAACGAAAACAAATATAAAGACTATATTGTGTAAAATGACATTCTTAGACACAAATGATTGTGTAGCTCAATTGGTTAGGTGTTTCAAATTGTTAATTGAGGATGTAAGTTCTAATCTTTATGATACCATGATAGAGAATATTTAGATGGACTCTTTTTTACATCTGAAATCTGATACCTGTAATATTTGCTAGCCATTACATTCCTCAAAGCCATACATTAGTACCACGCAACAGCATTCATGTTTTCTTAAGTACACATCAGATTTGTGAAACATATTATCTGTAATATTTTCTCGTTTGTTTCAGATTCCTGGTACTTCTCCTAAAGGTGCAATGGTAAATCACCTAAAGGAAGTTGGGCTTTGGGGTGTAACATTACCATCAGCAGATGCAACTGTAGTACGGAGAACACTTTCATGTTTGGCTGAAGATCCTCGTGGTTTGCCTGGTGTTAATGAAAGCGCCGAACAGGTCAAGAGGAGGGAGGCATTTTGGTCTAGCATAAAGCCAGCACACTTTGGTATGAAGATAGCTTCGAAATCTCTGTTAGGTGTTGTTCGTTTCATTATAGTTGGCAAGATCATTGGTCTCTTTAGTAAATCTGGTGTAGGCAGGTGGCTGCTCTTGAACTTCCCTTCACTGTTCAGTCTTGGATTTTTTAGGAAAAAAGGTCCAACTGAAGATGAAGTGGCAAGTGCTACCTTTAAGATGTGGTTTGTCGGACAGGGGTTTAGTGATGGCAGTCTTGCATCACAGGGAAACAGGGAACCTGATATGCAGATAATTACAAGAGTAATGGGACCTGAGATTGGTTATTTGGCAACTCCTATCATTCTAGTCCAGTGTGCCCTTATTTTGCTCAAGGAACGACACAATCTTCCAAAAGGAGGTGTTTTCCCTCCTGGGATTGTGTTTGGCCCGACAGACCTCCAAGACAGACTTCAACAAAATGATATATCTTTTGATGTTATTTCAAAGAACACTGTTTAACTAAATGGTACTTCTCTCTTCCATAGGATATATGTAGTGCTGGTCATGATTGGTGCTGGACTATGTCCATTTCTGTTTGTTCCAACTTAGTTATCAGTATAAATAAATATTGTACACGAGAGTTAATAAATTGTTATTTAATTATGTATTTTTATTTCGTGGGCAAACATATTCAGTACTTGTTAAGTTAGAGAAAATTAATTTTTAAAATCAAAATAAGAAAAAGAAAAGCTATTTCTCAATTTCTATTTTATCTTTTTGGATTTTGAATTTTTGATTGTTGGTATAAATTATATCGTTTTTGTTAATTTTTAAAATAAAAAATAAATAAAATAAAATTTTAAATCTTTAAATATTAAATTTTCAAAATTGAGGATATTTTTAGGCCAAAAGGAGATAGGAGGATACTCTTGAGCCAAAACCAAGATTAATGGTATTATTTACTGAGGTGCTGCTTCTTCTTCTTCTTCCATTCTATATATGTTACCATTAATACAATCTTCTGTTTAATTTAATTATTTGATTTGCAATTTTTTTAGAAAGTCATTCTAGTAAGCTATTAGCTAGTGTATTATTTTAATGGGATGCAGAAAAAGATTAAAATTTTAAACGATCAATTTGATAGAATAACTCAAAAGATGAAAATTTATTGTTAATTCCTTCGTGCTAGTTTACTCATGAATCCAGATTTTGTTAGTGCCTCCTTCCCATTGATATGATTTTTCTCGACCAATTGTCACCCAATTCACCCCCTTTGTCCATCACATTTCTTATAGCTTTATACAAATTCCCTTCTGGACGTACGTTTATCTATTTTCATCTTTTTTAATCTTAATGAAAATAACTTTTAACTTGTTATTGATATCTTCACATAAAATGGGACGAACAATAAGTTACATATAAAAAGATAATTAAAACTTTAATAATATGTTATCATATTATATTATAAGTGGGAAGCCTTTGAGTTAAAAGTTAGATTATGAAAATGTCGTCATCAAAAAAAATATTTATTTAAAAAAATAATTTTACTATATTAAATCAGGTGCACATAATTAAGAGGTTTTAAGCTTTATTATTGCACATTTCAACTTCCACACCAAACATTCCTTTGTAAATTCTTTTATGCATTAAATATGTGAATAAAGGACAATACAATTTACACTTTACAAAATAAATTTAATTCATATTATCATATTAATTTCACCTATTCAAATTTCTCATATTACTAACAAAAAGAAGACTTAATATCACAACTTGTGTTTTTTCTTGTAAGATTAAAGAATTTTTGATATTTTTCAGCTACCTCATTTAATTGACATTGAATTATCTTGTCTATTCTATTAAATTCTGTTTAATAGATTATATGAATATGATTTAAAAATCTAGAATATGTTTAGTATAAGCAATTTTTTCATTACCGAGTGATCAAGAATATCTATAAATAAGTCTTTTAAGATGTGAGATTTGAAATCTTAAAATAAGACATATTACAACAAGTAGATGATGTGAAGGTGAAAATTATTCACATTGATGAGTCATCGGTATATTAAGCGCCACAATAATAATTTTGCCAAAAATAATGCACACAAAATTTAAAAACTCTTACTATCCATCTACAATAGAGGCAATGAGATTTGACCACGCCTAAATTATTTTTATTATAAGTATTAACACAAGCTCGCACTTCAACGTTCAAATTAAATTGATGCATTTATAAAGAAGTATAAGATATTAACTTTTAGTCCTCTCATATGTCATGCCTCTTCATTTTGTTTGATTCTTTGCTTGAAGTTGTTCAAAATATAAATGTTTGATGTCTTAAATATGCTGAAGTTAGTAAGAGCAATGACTAAATGAAAAAATATGTAAGTATTCATATATTGTATTTTAGTGATTTGTGCTAATATTTCCTGATTATAGAATCATAAGTAGTGGATATATAAAACAAACCGTTAGAAGTCATAACCAAACATCAAAATGAATAAACAACAAGGATGTTTATAGAAATATCAGGTAACATATCAATATAATACATTTTTACACCTAATAACATTAAAATGTAACTAATTATACATTTCACCAATCGAACTAAATTTAGTGGTTCAATTTTGCAAGTTCAGACAATATTTAATCATATGTGGTTCAGCAAAAAAGTTATTCGAACAAAATGATTATTCATCTATTTCAACGTGTACTTTCTTACTTTAAATTTTATGTTATCCATTATACTACAGTCTTGATATGATTTATGAGATACACGTGTAATGCAACGCACGTATCTCAAACTAGTAAACATATATAATACCTTAGTTGAAGTTTGAATCATTAATATAATTATCCTATATAATAAAGAAATTGTAATTAATGCATCAGGAAATAACATTGACGTTTCTCTATCCGTTAATTGGAACTATAGCTTACTTCTTTTGTTTGATTTTCATCTCTCGTATTTACTCCCCCAATTGAGTTTTGGGCTCTAATCTTGTTTTGTTAAAAGAACATTTTAAAACTTTTATTCTTCAGTTGTTCCTTTATGCTACCTGTAAGTTAATGCTTCAACTAATTAGGAGAGTCGATCGGTTTAGGTGAAAGAGAAAAGAGAACCTCTTTGGGCCTAATATTGAATCCCAAGAGTCTGTTTGGTAGGGCGTATAAATATAGTATTAAAGGATCGTGTTAGTAATATTGAAATTAGTAATGCTGGAATTATTTATTACTCTCTTTGTTTCATTTTAATTATTAGGTATATTAAAAATAGTTGTTTCAAATACTTGTTAGTTTTAAAATTCAAGAGACAAATGACCGTGTTTTTTCAAATACTTAAAGTCATTCTAAAATATGAAAAGAATTATTATTGTATGTTTTTAAAAAATTAATAGGGTTCTAGTAGTCAAATTACCATCCCTATTAATCTTTTCTTAATGAATATGCAAATTTTATCCTAACAATTATAATGAGTCAGAGGGAGTATTTATTATTTAATATCATGAGTTGTTATGTATTAATGAAACACCCTATAATATTGAATAGTACATTCAAAACACTACCTAACANTAATATTGAATAGTACATTCAAAATACTACCGAACAACATATATATTAAATACTTTTTTCATTTCAATTATTTGTATCATTATTCTTCTATTAGTTACTTTTTAATTTCAATTTTTCATGTAACATGTTTAAGATTACAATATTAAAGAATATTTTGGTATACTCAATATATTTTAATTTATTTTTGGTAATAAATGTGAAATATTACCATAGACATCAAATATCATCCAAAATACACCATAAAGAGCACATAAGGACTAGCCACGATTGTAGAATAGTCAATTAAGCCTCAGAACAAAAAAAAAAGAATTACCTATGTCTCGTCTTTTCCCTTCATCTGCCCTAAACAAAAATCTCCGACCTACATAGGTTTTGAAACAACTATTGACATCGTATAGCTTTCCTTGTTGTTTGTACCACCTCTAGCCTAGTTCTAATATCCTTCTGTATCTGGGCAATTGCAAAGTTTGTGCTCACCTTCGTACCTCGAAATATCTTCCAATTCCTCGCTTGCCATGGGTGGTATTATTATTCCATAGATAGCAATTGTTATCTCCTTCTTTAGCTGCTTCCATCGTTTGTTCTTCAGCCATTGCAAATACTGCCCTGTACTCTGTCAATCCAGCTTGAAATCAGACCATGTTGCAATTCCAACTATTATATCTGTTGTCCATTTACAATCTCCAAACAAATGTTGTTGTGTTTCTATTCTCCCAACATCACATAGGCAGTAGGTATCATCCTCAACCTAGATGTTCATTATCTTTAATATCTCCTTGGTGAGAAGTCGTTCCTACATAGTCAGCCAAACAATTACTCTATGCTTTGATTGCAATATCTTTGTTCAGATCAAATCGGCTATCTCCAATCGCATCAGACCATTTTCAATATTGCATTAGTACTCCCCATTTGCAGTCAGTTGGTACTTCCCATGTCGAAACCAATGCATCATCTTACCTTTTAGTGAATTTATATATATTTTAATTTAAGATTATAAGATTAGAATTTTTTTTAACACTAAATAGTAAATATATTATTTTCTTTCTAATAAGTCCAACCAAAACTACTACTTAAAGTGATTTGATCATTTAACTTGTGATACTAAATTCTCTTTGTCCTTTTCATGGCACCTTAAAATACACTGCAGTACAGGAGGAGCATTGATTTTTACGGATTCTCTGCTACTGCATTGGAGTTTGAAGAGATAGAAAAAAATCACGGGGGATTTTTCTCTCCGTTAAATAACTGACGGAAGCTGGGTCCTTAAGTGCATCATTTTGTTAAAAGATGTGGACTATTAATGCTGCATACAAAAGAAATAGGACTGTTTTGCCAAAAATAATGGACTATTTTGGACACTATCCAACATGTTATACAAGTCGGGCCATGTCACAAGACACAACTTACGACGTGATAATCTTAGGTGCTTCAGGTTTTACAGGCAAGCACGTCCTTAGAGAAGCTTTCAAGTTCCTCAACGTTCCTTCTTCCCCCTTGATCAAATTAGCCATAGCAGGCCGGAGCACTGCAAAACTTTCGCAGGCTCTGCAATGGGCCTCCGGACCAAACCCACCACCCCAAATCCCCATCCTCGCCGTCGACACCACCGACCCATCTTCAATCCGCCACCTCGCTTCCCGGACTAAAATCATCCTCAACTGTGTCGGCCCATTTCGTCTTTATGGCGAGCCCGTCGTTGAGGCATGTGTTGATTCCGGGTGCGATTACTTGGATATTTGTGGAGAGCCCGAGTTCATGGAGAGAATGGAGGTGAAGTACCACCAAAAGGCTGTGGAGAATGGCTCGTTAGTTGTTTCGGCCTGTGGGTTTGATTCTATTCCTGCTGAATTAGGCTGGATGTTTAATTCGAGACAGTGGATGCCGCCGGCAATTCGCAATAACGTTGAAGCCTACATTTGTCTAGAATCGGACGAGAATTGTTGGAAATTTGGGGACGTACGAGTCAGCGGTGCTTAGCGTGGCTAACGCGGACAAATTGCAGGAACTAAGGCGCTCCAGACCCAAGAGGCCTCGTCCTATGGTAAGATCCAGCGACCTTCTCTTTAGTGCTGGTTACGGCTCTGTATAACTACAGTCACGATAAAATGGAAAGCTTGTTATTCAAAAACATTTCATGACTTATAAGCTATAAACTCATGTCAATCAATGTGTATGAAAATATATTCAAACTTTTAACCAAGTTAGATTGGAAAGACTTCCAACATCCAATCTAAAAAATTTTAAGACTTTTAAAAATCTCTTTGACAGCCTACAATATTTTAAGATTTCTGGTGGAATGAATGAGTAAATGATGGGGATTCATAGAACCAAATGATAGAGATTCATTGTTAGATGGACTCTTTACAGTTGATATCTGCAATATTTGCAGGCTAATGGCTATTACATTCCTCAAAGCCATACATTAGTACCATGCAGCTGTGGGGACAGTATTCATGTTTCTTTAATAACACATCAGATCTGTGAAACATATTATTTCTCTTTCACTCTCCAATATTTTCTCGCTGCTTTCAGATTCCTGGTACTTCTCCTAGAGGTCCATTGGTCAATCACCTAAAGGAAGTTGGGCTTTGGGCTGTTAAGTTACCATCAGCAGATGCAACTGTAGTACGGAGAACACTTTCATGTTTAGCTGAAGATCCTCGTGGTTTACCTGGTGTTAATGAAAGCACCAAACAGATTGAGAGGAGGGAGGCATTTTGGTCTAGCATAAAGCCAGCTCACTTTGGTATGAAGATAGCTTCAAAATCTCTGTTAGGTGTTGTTCGTTTCTATACAGTTGGCAAGTTCATTGATCTCTTTTGTAAAACTAGTATATAGGAAGGTGGCTGCTCTTGAACTTCCCTTCTGTGTTCAGTCTTGGATTTTTCAGGAAAAAAGGTCCAACTGAGGATGAAGTGGCAAGTGCTACCTTTAAAATGTGGTTTGTCGGACAGGGGTTTAGTGATGGCAGTCTTGTGTCACAAGGAAACAGGAAACCTGATGTGCAAATAATTACAAGAGTAATGGGACCTGAGATTGGTAATTTGACAACTCCAATCATTCTAGTCCAGTGTGCCCTTATATTGCTCAAAGAACGAGACAGTCTTCCAAGAGGAGGTGTTTTCCCTCCTGGGATTGTGTTTGGCCCGACAGACCTCCAAGACAGGCTTCAACAGAATGGAATATCTTTTGATGTTATTTCAAAGAAAACTGTCTAACGAGATGGTGGTCCCCTGCAGTTCTAGTCATATGGGAAATCTTTTCATGTTGTTTTACTTTCCAGGCTAACTCTAGAATCCCTGACCATCACTCTTTTTCTTCTTTAATGTTCTTAGGTAACTGTATAATGACATACATGTTTAATTCACATTTGTTTTTACAACTGAAGGAATAATTGAGAGGAAGTATTGCCAACAAGCTCTGGAAGATGATGTATCTTTGATGTAGATACATCATTTTTCTTTCCGCTTTTAACATTTCTATGAGTTTTCTCAGCCTCTTCTCAGATCCTTGTCCTTCCTAGTCTTGTTCCCCCACTTTCCAGCCTTAAACTTCATATTAACACCACCCATCAAGTTCTTCACCATCTCTGTCATCTCCTCATCATTTCTTGTATTTTCCTTCTCCCCAACCCATTTCTTTTACCCACCTTCTCAATCCTGCATTCTCTACAAATTCTGCATTCAACTTTTGATCACCATGATGTGGCCATGCCAGCATCGGCACTCCTGACCAAGCTACGTACATCACCGAATCTCATTCACTCTGGTTTACGAAAAGTTGAATGGCTGGATGTTGGCTTTGCCATACTCCCCTGCTTTCACTAATGTCCCTTTCTTTACCATCTCTTACAGGATTATGCATCTTAACAACTCCAGAAGCTCTTCTTTATCACCCATAGATGCTTATATCCAAATATCTCTGGTCCGTTTCCTATTTCTCTTAATTCGGATAAATCGGCTCTCTAGTTCCAAAGGTAGACAATGGACACTGATTGTTTTCTCCTTGCTTGTATTTTCCCACTGGACCAACAGGAAAACAAGTAAAGAACCAGTCAAAGGTGATTAGAAAGACATTGGTCACTTGAGTGCTTGAGTGAGAGGTTGAGCATTTGGCAGCAAGTATGCTTTCAAGACATAGTTTGATGATTAATTATCTAGGCATGAACGAGGATGCTAATTTTGGGACTGATCCTGAATCAGGGATCTGAAGATTGCTCGAATGGTACTTAAATGCAGAAGGATCTTTAGATAACAGTACGGTACGCTACAGAAGAAAAGAATTTAGCTGATGTTGTGGAGATAATGTGAAGAGGAATGTTGAGACTATTAGCAATTTGTGAAGGACTAGCGGCAATAATAAATCGAGACATTTGCAGAAACAGGTTCATTCGAAGAAGATACAAGAGAGTCGATCTGGTCAAGTGAGTTACTGATGGCATCAATTTGCATGATGAAAGGATCAATCATCTTGGAAGTTCAGGTATTCAAGGGAATAATACGAAAAACTAGTTGCTTGATTTCTGGGTGATTGGAGAAAAAGTTGGAGATAGTGCTCGACTTTGTAGTAGAGATTTCAAGCAGCATGGTTATGAATACAGTTCTGTGAAGCTAACATGTAAACTAAATGGAATAATGGTACCATTTGTCCCACTCCCAGACCACTAGGGAGAAACAATATGTGAACTGGCTTTGCAGATTTGACAATAGAATCAGACATCTTGATGGATGGTGCAAATGGATGAATTGAAGAATGATCTATGCAGACAAACAGAGGGATTAGCTAGATGCTTTTTATAGATTAAGGTGCGGCCCAGATCACATTCCTGCCCATCACTATGCTACTATTGTGTCGAATTGAAGAGGAAAAGAGAAATAGTTTAGACTGTATAGTACAATTGGGTATTTGATTGCTTTCATATACTTGTTTAGTAGCTTGAGGAACAGTATAGGAATCAACTTAGTATCTGGATCAGATCATAAAACTGCCTTGAGTGTATATGACTAATGTTAAGTAAACAATTTGAATTTGATAATCTTGATTGGACCTGGCAGGCATCTTATTAACTGGTAAATTAGTACTTCTTGTAAGAACAGAAAAACTCCTAAGCTGAGATCAGACATTTCAAACATTGAGCTTCAACATTTCAATTATTTGTCCAAGAACTTTTTCTGATGTACCACCAATTTCCCAAGCCTGTGTAGCCTCTTCACCGACCTTCTGAGCCCTGGACCTTAACTTGTGATCTTGCATTAGCTCTAGAATCTTCTCCTCAATCTCTTCCGACTTTACTAATCTCTCACCCAGCCAACCCCAATGTTTTGGCCACAACCCCAAGCCTGTCTTTTCCACCACCTCTGCATTAAACCTTTGGTCCCCGTTTAGTGTCCAAGCCAGCATGGGTACTCCTGTCTGAGCTGCTTCCATCACCGAATTCCAACCGCAGTGGCTAAAGAATCCTCCTATAGCAGGATGTGCTAAAATCTCTTCCTGTTTCACCCATTCTTTAACAGCCATTCCCTGCCTTTTCTCCTTAATTCTCTCTAAGAGTGAACTTCCTAGTAATTCTTCTAGTCCTGTTTGTTCTACCTTGTCCACTTTGACTGATTTTAATATCCAAAGGAACTTCTGCTTGCTCTTCAACAACCCTTCCCCTAGTTCATTTATTTGGTCCTTTGACATGGCTGTTCTGCTTCCAAAGCTCACATAAACTACTGATTTTGCAGGTTTCTCATCTAACCAATTAGGAAGAGAACAACATTTCCATGGTCTTCGTAAGACTTGAAAGGTCCAATTGGCAGAAAACGTGGAAGAGTAATAGAGGTCTTGCCACTGTTGAGGGCTTCAATTGTCTCTGCCTCGAACCAATGGAATGTGTTGGAAACAACACCTTTAACTTTGGAGATAGCTCGAGCGTTTGAGATCAACTGCGTCGTGAAGAGATTCTCTGGGTTGAACAAAAGAGGAGGAACATTGGATAATGAAAATGAGGGTAAACCAGGAAGCTGCAAGTTCTTGTAACTGCCTTCAAGAGTCAAGTGGGGTAGGTGGGTAATAAGAGAAAAGAATCGAGCAGAAGTTGTATTTAAGATATAGTAGGATATAGACAATGAAGGATCATCAGCAAGGTGATCAACACATGTTGCAGCAGTAATATCAAGAAAAAGAGCGGAGATGGGTGGGGATAATGAAGATAGAAGAGGAGGAAGAAGATGAACAGAGCGAATGATAGCTCTGAACTGGAGGAAAAAGGGATCATCATGAGGATTCGATGGCTGTAGTGGAAGGACATGGAAATCCAGGCGTTGAATATGTGGGTGGGCGGGAAAGAAGCTATTTAAATGGTTAGATTCAGCAGCGGAGACAGTAGGCTGGGCTGTGAGTAAAGTGACCTTACAATTACGAGAAGCTAACATGGCTGCAAGGCGAAGGAATGGCATCAAATGCCCCATTCCAGCACTTGGAAGTAGCGCAACATGAGGTTCCATCTATCAAAGTCTATCTACTGAAGTTGTTGTTACTTTACCTGAGTCTCGGTTAAGAAAGGCGCAATGATATATGTTTCTGAATCGAACAATATTTCTTTAAGTTGGAGAAGACTGGACTTATTAGCCTTACATTCTACCTAACACCTAGTGGTCCAAGGTTTTGCTTGCATCTAATACCTATCCTATACACATTTTGGCAAAGCCTAGGTCCTGGATGTGGCTGTTAGTTGTGCAAGTTAGGTTTCATTTAAGTTCTTAACTACTAGCATCTAATAACTTGTTGATAGAGTCGGCATTTCCTTTCCTTTTGCCAATAAAAGAAAATATCATATTAATAGAATTCTTCTATGAAATGCACTTTTTAAGCCTTTGAGTTTTATGTTCAAAATCTTTAACATGATATAGCATCAACAAGTATCTTTGTTCTAGACTTGTAAAACTGTTCCTATTGGTAGATAGAGTTGATTGGTATTTGTATTGGTGGGAGGTAGTATATATCTTAGAATCAGCGGAAGTGTGCACATGTTGGTCCAAACGTCACGGTTATATATGCATATAAAATTGCTCTCAAACTCACAAGTAAAATTCAAAGTTGTGAGCACAAGCACTGTTGCGTTCTATAATGCATCTGCAATTTTTAAAAGACAATTGGTATGATTCCAGCTATTGTTTAAAACTTTTTGGTTGATTAATGGACATATACTTCCATACATCTACAAAAATGAAATGTTGATTACATAATCTTGTGAACATTTTTTTCCTCCAAGTTGAAATGCTAATTCAAATATTCACCTACCATACTTATAACGTAGCAAAATAGTTGAATGAATGTACACATACACATATATAATCTTTCTATACATAGATAGATCTTTTAACGCAGCTAAATATAGAACAAAGAAAAAATAAAAATAAGTAAGGTGTAAAGGAAGAGCGCACTAGGTTCACACGTGTGATCTTGCAGTTCAATTTTGGACATTAAGCTGTCCGAAATGTAGTTGGGCTCTGGATTGGGCTTGACCCAAATTGAACGTGGTCTTCACGACGCCGTTTTACTCCTTCCTCCATCCAGTTCAATCTTCCGCAGAATCTCCATTTCCAGCAGTGGCCTGTGAGGAAAGTGAGAGAAGAGTCACCCCAATTAAGTTGGTGCAATGAGCGCCTGCAAAACCCTAGTTCGCTCTTCAATTTCGTTTTTTGATTTTCGAACTCGAAGCAGATACCGGAGAAGTTTTTCTTCTCACATTTCATCCAATCTTTCTCCTTTTCGGCCGCTGCCTCTGCTATCTCCTTATCCAGGTTATCTATTTATAGTGTTTGCTTGATTATACAAGCATTTACTTCAATATTGTATTTTACGTCTGTACGCGGCTGCACAGTGTACTACACTAACCTTGTTCTCTATCGTAATCTTTTTTTCTTTATTTTAAATTTTGCAATTAGCATTCAGAATCGAACCGTGTAGAGCTCATTCCAGAAGATATGGCAGCACTGAAGGAGCAATTTCACTGGAAACTTCAGAGGAAATGGCAGTTCCGTATGTTGCCGTTGAAATTCCGGAGGACAAATGCAAAGACACAGTAGAGGAGTTGCTGTACAACAGAGATGATGTATCAAAGCTGATGAAAATGGAACGCAGGCCCCATACCGAGGGCCTCCGTAATCTGGAGCGTTGGTTTCCGTATTTGGATAAAGTTAAGGCGGGAAGTCTGTACTTGAGTAGTTCGGAGATATTGGAAGCATTGAATTCATATATAATGGATTCGAGGAAAGAGAGGTTTCGCCATGCTGTAAAGAATCGGACATATTCAGTATGTTTGGTGGTTGAAGGTTTGAGTGATTTTGGCAATGTTTCAGCTACATTTCGCTCAGCTGATGCACTGGGCATTCAGTCAGTGCACGTTGTAGCTTGTGACAGTTCAAAAAGGTGCTCAGCAATTTAGGTGAAAATACCTGTTTGTTTCTCTCCATGCTCATTGCTCTATATTGTTTTATAATTGGCAGATTTAGTAGTATCTGCTTGTGCTTCAAATGTTCTTTCAACATAATACCTGATGTACAAAAATCGTGTTTGTGGCTATATGCTTGACTTAATCCAATAGTTTCCCCTCTTGTCTGGCAAGGAAAAAAGAAAGAATGTTTAATCCTGTGTTTTTAGCCAGCTCGCGGTTATAATCAGTGGAAAAAAAAAAGCATTTTGTGGTTTACTGAGTCATCATGGTGATTAAAGGTTTAGTGCAAAGAGTTTCAGTATTGGTTTACTGTTTTACCTGCAAAAAGAACCTGTCACAGAGCTCCAACATTTTTGGTTGATTTTTAGTTTTGTAGGAAGAGAACGGTATTTATAGGCTAATTAGCTTTGTTGAGCATTGTTTATGCAAGTGCCTTGATATTTACTATCTACCTACAGGTACAGGGAGAATCGCCATGTCAGCATGGGAGCTGAGAAATGGTTGGACATTGAACTATGGGATTCTGTTCATGATTGCTTCAAAGTTTTGAAATCACGTGGTTATCGCATTGCGACAACACATCTTGGAACGGACACGGTATAGTGATCCTCTTTTATTTCTGGTGAAAATTTGTATGCTAACTTTTTGTGTTTCTCTTTTTTTTTTTCTTTCTTTTATTGCTTTCTCAAGATGTTAATTGAATGTTGTCTTTCTGTTGTAGGTTTCTGTGTACGATATGGACTGGTCATGCCCAACTGCAATTGTTGTGGGAAATGAACTCAGGTAGGTGTTATAGTCTAATGGTCGAATGTCCTAGTTCAAGAATAGTTATTCAGCTTTGATCCTATTCCTACCTGCTGGCAGGGAGTACTATATTTTGTCACATATAAACTATAATCATTAGCATATGCGGGGCCAGTTTTTATGTTAGAATTTGTAATCAGTTTCTTTCTTGTCTTCTTGGTTCTCAATTTAACATTTTCTTTGTACTGAAGATCTTACTATATTTCCTCGTAAAAGCAGAGATAATAGGAATTTTGCTTCTTTGCATGCTATGGACTATGGTTAATTTTTCTGAGATGGACGACAACTAGATAAGATATTGTTGTTTGTAGGGGAATAAGTGACGAGGCTCTTGAATCATCAGACTTGCACTGCAGTATTCCAATGAAAGGCATGGTAGACTCGTTCAATGTTTCTGTTGCTGCTGGCCTTCTTATGCACCATGCAGTATGTGACAGAACTTCTCGCTTGGTACGTTCCCTGTAGTGCTTCAGAACATTCACATAATTCTTGTATCACTCTTTCCATCCCAATCTAATTCTTTCTCCTCTGATGGAGAGGGGCTGGGATGATAAAATTGCAGTACATTCATGGAAAGGAAAAATTGCTGTGCGGGATGAAGGTTATACATTTGGAGTAGCTACAAAGCGTGTCATTTTTTTCCATTTTCTTTTTCACGGCTCATGGTAATAGGAAAATATCAGGACAATCTATCTGCCTATGTTGCTTCTCTACTAACAATTGAGTTCCCATGCTATCTCTATGGTGTTAAATCTTTTGAATTTGTTCCAAAATTGGTTGTTGGCATCAACCTGATGTAATTGAATTCTCTCTCTCTCTCTCCCCTGTATTATTGTACCTCGGAAAATTCTGAACTTTGTTGTGGTGTCTTCTGTGGTTGATGAAGGTGACAGTGTAGTTGATCATAGTTGCTTAAAATCTCTTACTTGTACAAGCATCTAGCCATCTTTTATTCATGATCTTGACAGAAAGTTGATTTCTTGTTTTCCTTTTAAGGGATGCCATGGGGATCTAACTAGCGAGGAAAGCCAAATCTTGCTAGCAGAGTTTTCTTTGCGCCACAACGATAATGCAATTAGAATTGCTCATGAATATGCAAAAAGAAAGATAGCTGATCTTAACTCAAAGCTTTAGGTAACTGATCATACTAGTTTTCAGAAGAAAGGTGTGCCAATTTGAACGTAGCACCAGGTACGTTCCAACAAAAGTAATGAACTATATTAGCATCTTTCTTTTTTCATATATGGCTATATTTTTTGTTTCATGTGTTTAGATTTTGAACGTCTGTTGATTTTTCTTTTTAATTATTGTCAGGCCCTCGATGTGTATGCCCGGACATTTGACGCACTTGATGCTGCTGATTGCCCATACAACTGAGCAGCTGAGCGTTTGCATTATGTTCTGGTGCAGCTTATGTATAGCTTTTACTTTATACTCGTTTTTTTTTTAAATTGAACTGCCATTTTTAAGGAGTAACGGTATTGTATTTGCTAATTTCTTAGAGGAAATAGCTCACACAAAAATGTTGAGAGTATTTCGCTGTAAGTTTGCTCTATTTTGATATCTTTCTTAGATTCACTTTCTCATGTTTAGGGGTTAATATTAGCTTGGAATTATAGCACCGTTTTTGAATGAACTTGCTTTCTTTTGTTCTCCTGCAATTGCTTTCTGTTGTTGATCAAAAAAATCCCTCCACCTTTTTCAAGTGCAGCAGAAAAAGAAAATAGGCGGCAGAAGTTGTGGACCGGGGCCAGAGCAAGTTGGATTGGGGTATAGGCCCGTAATTGCGGTGGGGGTGACCCATCTCTTAGTTCATTAGAACCCTAAAATTTCCACCTTCTGTCAAAAGTGTCATAGAAAAACCAAACTGATGATCAACTCCAATAAAAAAATAGGGGAAATACAAGTCAAATCACAACAACTGTGGCTAAAACATCCAAAATGGTCCATTTGAAGTCGCATTTGCAAATTTTGTCCACTAATTGTTCAACTTGTTAAGATATTTTGTCCGTCTCTTATTTTACCAAAAATCGACAGGGAATTTGCATTTGAGTCTAAGGGTCTTGTGGACTCTAGTCTAGAACTGAAATTTTCTATTTCACTCAACTCTTGGCTCCACATCGATAAACGAACAAATCATATATAATTGTTAGACGCTGTTACCCTTGCAACCGTTCAATTACTTTCTTCATAATGGTCAGTCAAATTCAGCTTCTGATGATCTTCTCACTTCTTTTTTTTCACCTCATCAGTGCCTAAAATCAGTGAAATGAAAAATGACCAAATGCAGATCTTGGCAAAAGTTCCATTTCATCGTCTAAACTCATTTTATCAGGAAATACAACGCTTAATTGGACTACATTTGCTAACGAACCAAAAATGAAATTACCGAAACATTAACATACACACTCCGTTCGCTTTTACTTCTTCGCTATATTAGAAAATATATTACCATTTTTATTTTTTACTTTAAACATATCAGGAGAAAAACATACAGTTTTTTTTTTTCAATCTCAAATACTTGTATAGAGAAATGCAAAGTAAGGAGTAATATTTTTCAGAAGATTCCCTTGTTTACATAAACTCCTATAGTTATTGGTTGCCGACAAGGGAAAAAGAAGTATTCCGCACAGGATAAAAAATCAACAAAAAGGCATAAGGTTTCCTAGTTTTAGCCAACACAGGTCTACCGATGATTACTTGGACTCAATATACAATGATCAGGTAAAAAGCAGGAAAAAAGAAATCCCTACTCAATCAAATTTGAAGTATCAGTTGTTTGTATTGTTGCTTTTGTGCTTTGCAAACTCAAATCCTCCCCAGGCTTCTGCAATTCATGGGACCGAATGAACTCTTCGATTTTGGCCTTCAACTCGGTGTCGGGAATCAACATGTCCACAGTTAAATGAGACCGGTTAAATGGGTCTGTCTGTAAACCAGTAGAAACACGTGAAAAAACGCAATCTTCATCCCTATCTGAATAAAAGACTTGAGAAACGGAGGCTTACACTGTCACTAAGAAGATGCCGCTGAATAACAGGCCGGTCCACTGTTATCCTTGAAGAGGGAAGAATGACAGGATCCTTCATTAAAGTATACTGCAAATCGGATAAAGATAATTGGTCTTGGTGAAAAACATGAATACTGACGATATATTATATCTCTCATGAATAAGGAGCTACTTGATTCGACCGTGAGTAGAAAGGCGATACTTACTTGGATAGGATCAAGGAATTCATCAGGAATGTCTCCAAGAGCAGCCTCAGCGTCCATTGCTTCTGAAGCTGCAACCTTGGCTTTTGCACCAAGTTCAATAAACTCTTGTATGATCCTCATATCTTCACCAATTCTTCTAAGGACATCAGCTGCAGCACTAAATATCTGGAGCAAATCCAATTTGTTACATCAAAAGCCCAATCAGAGTATGAATTTGAAGAAGCAATCAACTTAAAATAGTAAGAACCTGCTCATTGTACGATCGACCATCTCTTATAATTGCAGCTGGAAAGATATTCTCCTTATCTCCTCTCGCCAAATGCACATATATTTTCACAATCTTCACATGCATTACCGAAGAAATCGTAAAACTTCTACACAAGTACACACTAAATAGGAGATTACCAAGACAAATGTGATAACCGGAGACAAAAAGGTTAAATAGTAAAGAAATACACTTTTGTTTGTGTCAGAAAGAAAACAATAACCAGACAGAACTTTGACAAAATTCAGACCAGAGACCCCAGGAATGATCATATTACGGTCTGTTAAAAAAAGGGTACTCTTGGAAAATGCAATGCTCAAGACACACTGTATGCAAATGATACTTGGTGCTAATATGCAACAAATTACTTGCTTTAGATTCTTGAACAGTTAACACTACCAATACTCTTTTTTCATTCTATAGGATAATGGGCCTGCCTCTCTATCCTTCTCCACTTAAATACCAAACTTTTGTCTAGAGCAGGGTTCAAACTTGCCAACTCACACATCACACGTTAAGCTCTTACAACTAGACCAAAGCCTTGCGGGCTCACTACCAATTTATTATCATGGTTATAGTAAAAACTACACTTCCATACCCAGTCAACATCCACAGTGAAAATGAAATTTCTCAACATACAAGTTCATTAAGAGAAGTCATTAATTTTCCTTCACAAATGAGTGAATAAAAATATTTTTTGCCACCATGGAACATAATCCTTCCAGCAAAGTGGTCAATCCCAAAACAGCTGACTATTTGAAATTTAGAATATGTTGGGAAGACCCAAAAGGAAATGTCTGATAAAAACCTGAACAAAACAATTACTCTATGATCTCATACTCAACTTGACATCTCACAAACCAAGTGATCCACTTTTCACATCCAGTCTATTCATTTTGTTAGAGATATACATTCCAAATCATTTAATTAAACATGTTTCTAGCAAATTCAACATAATCTATTTATACTTCGTACCCTTAGTAACTGTGCAAGTAAAAGTAGGTTTTCTCTATTGGGATGTGGGAGTACTAGAAACAAGGACTGTTGGAGACTTGGAGATGGGGCAATGGTGCCAAATTAGGTAGAGAGCAAGCAAATGGGAAAAGAGGCACTAGATGTAAAGGACAGCGAAGTAGAATTGGAAGATATAAATGTAAAGATGTTCGTGCCTCTGGCATTTCATCACATGTTCGGTCATATTTCATATTTTCTTTACCTAGATCTTTGCCTTATTATTTTTCCAGTTTCACCATCATAGGAAAAGCGTAGGTGCACTTTTCTAAGTTTCAAGTGTAAAAATGCAAGGACTTCAGTCAAAAGGTAAAAAATTAGGAGTTTCCAACTTGAGGGACTTTTAATGCCATCTGGTCTTTGTTAGCTACCATAGGTAATATCAACATATGTAAAGAACTTCATTCACCTGTTTTAGCAACTCTTTCGGACGAAACTCATACTTCTCAGGGTCTTTCAAGCTAAGAGATTTTCTTTGTGGACCCACCAGCTGCAGTAAGAAGTAATTCAACATGCTAGCAACTCTCTCCACCTGGAAAACCAATTTGAGAAAAATTAAGGGAAAAGATTAAAAAACAACAGCTTCACCGAGTATAATACGATACAATAACAATTGATATTGAATAGTGAACATACCATCTCAGGAAGAAGAAAAGGTACAGTAATTTGCTCTGAAGTAAATGCTAACAGGCTCACATCTTCATTTGCCAACTTCATATCAATTCGAATTATCTAAAACAACCAGCATCTTTCACTTAAACTATGAACAAATTACACAACATTAGTACATAAAAACATTTAAAAATTTAAAACTGACATTCTCTTGTGAATGGAACAGCCGGGTTCTCTCCTGCCTTTCTTGAGCTGGTCTTCGCTCCCATTCCGCTGTGTTAGACATTTCAGCTTCCAGCTCTTTTAGTTCAAGAATTTTATTAAGACTTTCATCGAGAAGATAGATGCTATCATTAATCAAGAAATTTAAGAAATTCAAATAAACACCCTTCTCCTCCTCCTTGGCAATCTGTAATATTGAAGTTACAGATGAAGCGTTACTGGAGAGTAGTTCAAGAGTTGTGTTATAAAAAGTTAGGAGAAAAATATCACCCAAAAGGATAAAAACTCCGACCTGTCTCCATGCATTCCGGTGACTTGGCACTTGCCAAAGATATTCAAGTAGTTCAGCAATGTTGTGGCGGATATTAAATTTATCATAGAACTGCAGCACACGGAGACATTTCATTTAAAAAGCACACAGTGGAAGCCTCTGTCATCAACTGAACTGATGCAGCTAACATTATAATATGGAATACCAGCAACATTGATTGAAGGCTAAATCAGAGAGCAGACTAACATTCATCACCACATTTTCTTTTAAGTGAGACTGCAAAATTTTTCCCCCTTCATCCCAGGCCACCCCACTTCTTAAGAAAATTTTGAAGACACACCAGCATTCAACCTCTTTATGGTGAACCAAGTGTCTCCAGAGAACCAAGAAAACCCGAAACCTCTGGCTTCCAATAATTAAAAAAAAGGAAAAAGAAAATCTGATGACATAACCCAACATTCAAACATGTTTATGCTGAAACAGTACCACTAGAGAACCAATAAAACAGTATTTGAGACCTCTGGGCAAAAAGAGTTCCATTTTACAGCCCATACTTTAAATACACACCCCCATGAACTTCAAAGTTCAACATTCCTTAGAAAACGCCTTTTTGAGGAACTGTCGGAAAGGTGATCTACTTAGAACTGCATTTGGCAAGCCTATTTTCTTTTAATCTGATAGTTGGCAAGTATATTTCAACAGTCATGGAGAACCATATCTATAAACACAGTTTCTTGGAGAATATCTACTTCTCAATATTATTCCTAAAATGCCACACTAGTTGTTCTTCAAGAAACATCTTTTATGAGAGGAAACTATTGATTATTTTTAAACTCTGACAAATTACTGACAACCCTCGAAGACAAGTACATATATTTTGACACTCCATCCAGATCTGAAGAATCTCCACTTTGAGAAGGCAAGGGTGAAGTGAAAGGTCAATGACCTGAAGTCTTGAAAATGAACGACACAAGCAAGACAAAGAAGCAAGTTCACATTTCAAGATCCTTGTGAGACTTTAAAAATATTGAAGTTCTAAAAAGAAAGAACTAACATAAATGATCAGCAAGAAAAAAACTAGCATCAAATATCACTACTTCCCAAGCAGGGGGCAATTTTATAGGAAGATTCACTTCTCAAAGCACATAACAATTGATAAAGCACAAAAGCATTACCTGCGTGTGGGAACCTGTAAATTCAATGTCAACATAAAGCTTCAAAAGATTTCTCACAAGGTACTCCAGAGAGAGTTGATGCCCCTCAAACAAAGTAGATGTTGCAGTGGAACCGCTGCATAAAATACACTTAGATAGGCGACAGTAACAAAATTCCCATCACGCACAGACACAAACAATAGTAAAAGTAATTTTGAGAAATGCAATATCACAAGTGAATATAATCACCTTCTGCGGGGCATCCAACAGTTTAGGACTTCAACCATCTTTGCTCTAAGGTAGGGGTTTCTGATATATTCTGGACTTGCCATGAACATGATAATGAAATTCATGAAGTCATCCTGTAAACCAATGCAAAAAGAGAATTGCATATGTAAAAGTTACACATGAAGAACAAGAATACGAATTGATATAAAAAAATCATGACTAAACCTACCAGCAAGACACCATCCAAAGCTCTAGGAATTCGAGAAGCAAAAATTAGCAGCTCCATGGCATCTTCAACAAAGTGCTCAGGCATAGATGCAAACTCCATAGGGCAAGGGGAAGGTAAAGGCATCTTAAAACCACCAACAAGGCCGACCAGCCAAACAACCATCAGCCTGTAAAAGGATAACGCACGCTGGAGAAGCCCTCCATCCTGAAAACAACGCAATCTTTTAACTCTGTGTACCAATAATATTAGTAGGGAAATGCAGAGATATAACTTACATCTATCCAAACCTAGGATGCTGTTGATTGCACATATTATATTTTACCCCTAAAAAATATGGATGCACAGAAAAAGTACGGACAGTCACTACAAGTTGACACCCATATTAAGGAGCTACTTTGCTTGAAAACAGCAATGTATAGCATTAAGTACAATATAATAAAAGCAGCTATAAAAAAGAGAATCCCTTCACATTCTCAAGATCGCATAATCCTACTAAGTACTACAAAAGGAGAAGTTTATATACCCTTAGTATTTGGGCTTCATAGCATAATTTCTCCTGTGAATACAACTCAAGTTCTTTTTCCAAGCGAGATATTTCCTGCTGCAACTGTGGCGAGGGTGCTTGTTCTAGCATGGTTTTCATGGTAGACAAATTATCTTCGCATCTTGATATGTCCTAAAGATGATAATTAAATAGTTAGTCTGGTACAAACAGCTTGACCATATCAAATTAACCATTCATCCACTGTTCCATATGGTTCAAGACATCCTTCTTTCACCAAGTATAATTTAGTATTTCCTTTCTCCAAGTCCCAATTTCTCACCTGAACAAGATGCTTAAAATCTGAAAATGCCTTTAGGAGGCCCAGGTTGAGCACCCTTGCAGTCATGAAGAAGCATTCACATATGAAGGGGTATTTAGCTTTCTCACTGCTACTTGATATTGGGTTATTATAGTGGAGAATTGAAGGTCCACCAGAATCATTCCCGGAGCTTGTAGCTTCCTGAGACGCCAACAACCGATTATCTCCATCACTGCCTTCTTTAGAGACGTCAACTTTCCCAGGATTATTTTGATTTATCCATTCAGAGACTTCTTCTGACGATGCATGCAGAGCAGTCAACCCCCTGCTATGGATCATAGGCAATGTTAAAGCAACAAACACACATGCAGATGAAAACGGGATAATATGGGCAAGAAGAAAAATTAACCTCAGTTCCAAACGGGTGCTAGAAAACACATATTGGGGATCAATCTTGTCCCGTTTTGTCAAATTGGCATCTAAGAAAGGTTCACAGAGCCGAAGCATAACAGCACTGAGATTTACAAACATGCCTGAACTAGCACAAGATAATGGATCAACCTGCAAAGTATAATATTTTGAAGTTTCGGCAGAAAAGAAAAACCCAGAACATACAATAACTAAATTACAATTCGTACATAGCAAGGGGGAAAGGTATAAGTGCAAATGGAGTATCTATCGCAGAGTCAACAGATGCACACTTTACAGGTCTGTTTCACATTTTACAGCTCCATAGTGTGATCTGGAAAGAAATCTTACCTGCAAATGCGCCCTTGACGAATTTTTGTTTATAACTGCTGCAAGATATCCAAGGACATTTTCACGAATTGTTGTATTTTTCAGAAGAGACATAAGGACTTCTGTCAAGCCATCATACAAGTTATTCATAACAGTTTTGATTGTTGTGAAAGAAGACAGGAGATCGGCAGGACGACGTGTTGACGATTCCGAGAAACACTGCTGGCTGTTGTCCAATACAAGTGAAACAATCTATCAGTCCTTTGTAGAAATAAAAGTCTTCAACAGAGAGATGGCAATGCAAAAGGACTTGGACTATTGATGTCCACCAATGGCCTAAACGCCCACCCGTCCTAACTTTTAAAAAAAGAAAACGAGAGACATGCAAGGCTAAGTCACTGATAACAAATAGGACCATAAATTAGCTTGATGATATCCGAAGAATCAATATTTTCAAGGTAAGAAGCTAGGAAGTGATCCCTTCTAGCTTTTAGTGCTTTAGAGTATGAACTTTAAATGTAAAATCGTAAAGACTTGCTCTTATACAAGTTAGCATACACCTTTCTTGCAGAAAAAGCATGACAACAAGAACTGAACAAGTATGAAAGGCTGTCGTGTCTGTTTCTCTAATCGATTTTACAATGTCATAGAACTTCTCTTCCATGTATAAAGTCAGATAATACACTTAAGGAAACAACACAGAATTAAAGAGACAGAGATAAAATTTAACCCACCCAACATCTGGCTGATTCTTGAAGATTGTATTGTCAGGCAAAGCACTGACATGAAAGAAAGGACCCAAAATGCTTGTCATCTCGATAACTCTTCCGTTTAGATAAACACTCCTTGGAATCCACCAAGGATGATTCACCAGAGACTTGGCACCTACTGGATACTTAACCAAGAACAATAAAGCCCTAAGAGGCTGCTGAAAATTACCCAAGGCTGAAACCTTTAGCACAGTCCCTCTCAAATCCTCATACAACTGCTTCAGTATCGGGTCCATACTATCAAAATCCCCATCCCTAAATAACTCATCCAAAAACCCAGGTGGACTTGACACTCCTCCACTACCATTGCTCCCACCAAACGCATCCACAGAACTTGAAACTTCGGAAAACACCAGAGGAAGCAAAGGAGATACATTCGCTTTTGCCGTATCCCAGTTGGGGAACATGTCGGGATTCCCTAAATGTATTCGACAGTATGATACAGCAAGTTTCTTGGCTTGCTTGACCACCAATTCCATCTCAGACCTCACGTTCTTGTCCTTCATCGAAGCAATTTTCTTACCCTCTTCGTGTGCCCGACGGTAGCAGTTGACCAAATACTGAAAAGGGGGTTCAGCCGATACAAAATTACCGGAAAGTCGATCGATTAAAACCCTTTCCATCAAATCCCTAGACAACCTTAATTCTTTGCCCTCGTCCAGAATCTCCTTCGCCGTCGTATGTAAATACACCACGCGTGTATCGTTTTCCATTGAATCAACTAGAGATACGAGTAAGATTTTCCGAAGAATTATGTCCTCGATCTCCGCCGGCGTCCTCTGTGGTTTAGTAGTCGCCATGATTTCAACAATTAACTAAACAAGAATCTTCTGGGTGTGTAAAATTGATGATTTGGGAGAAGGAATTTGCTAGAGATTGTGACAAACTAAAGCCATGGTTAAAAATATATGTGTCTAAAATTGGGGTGAATAACTACGTACAAAGAAATTGGAAAATTAACAGATGCATAAGAGAGATTAGCGTATTTGAAAATAAGCAGATGAATTTGGAGAAAACATTCAACTGAGAACTCTGCAATCCGATTAATACGCCATGAAAACAAAGGACTTTTATGGGAGCTATGAGAGGTTTCCGACTCTACAAGGTAAGCCCTAATACGGTGTCGTTCCTAGTAGGTTTGGGAGTGTTTAACACAATATACCTCACGATTTAGTAAACTACAAAATATTAGGTTGAAAAAATTAAATTAATTTAATGTAAATATCAAATATGAATAAATATTATCATTTCAGCGATTAAAATATGTTACCGCATAAATAAAAGATTTCAAACTTATATAATATCGATTCAAGCAGAGTGTGTGTTTAATTAAAAATTTTATAAAATAATAATTCAAACTGAATAGCTTTTGATTTGCACTCTAATTAATTTTATAATAAATTAATTTAATCATTAAAAAAAGGGAATTGATAGTTAAAATTGAGATACGAATTAAACGTGATTGAAATATACAAAATCATTAGTTTAAGTTAAAAGTTAAACTTGAACACTATTACATGAAATATAGAACAAGAATTTGAATTTGCAAAGGAAAAAAATAATTACTCAAATTAATTTTTGCTAGTCACTATCTTTTATTATTTATTTTTATGATTAATATATTGTTATGAAATTACTTTTAAATTTAATATATTAATTTTTAGATAATTAGTTGCTCTCATTACAAATCAATAACCTACTGTTAATCCCAATAACAATTTATTTGAGCACATAATTATCTCTGTATTTCTCTAATGTTGGTTAATTAAGCACCACTGTAGACTAATTAATTGAGCAGATTAGACATAATCGAAGAGTAATTAAGCAATAGACTCTTTTCATAGTAAAAAATTTGTTGACACATTCACCAATTTTCTACTGTTTATTGTAATAGTGATTGTGAATATCAATAAGTTGGTATCAATTGAGATTCAAGAAGTTAGTTAGTTGTAGTTAGTTGAGAAGTGGTTAGGAATTAGTTAGAAGGTTAGTTTAGTTACACAAAAGTTAGTTATAGGTTTGTGTTATAAAGGTGAGATTAAGGAGATTAGTTAGTTAACTTCTTCATTCATCTTTTTTTTTCCAGATTTTTGTATCACTTTCACAAGCTCATTCCAAGAGCTCTTTTGTTCATTAATGGAAGTAAGCCTTCCTTCGTGACAGTTTGTTCGTCCAACTTCAACAGTATCTACCAACTTTTGGTTGTTAGCTTTTTTAAAGCACTTTTCAACTTTTTTTAATCATTTCTTAGTAAAATCAAACACTACAAAAAGTTAAAAAGTGTTTATAAGCTGGTTTAACCAACTTATAAGTTAAACTAAACACCCTCTTAATAACAAAAGGTTCGACCACGAAAAAAAAAGATTGTAAATTTAAAAATGTAAAAGTAAACATTGCACGAGAAGAAGAAGCACTTCTTTAAAAGTTGAGAGAGTAAAATAAATAAATTGAAAGTTGATCACAAGTGAACTAACATAAACTAATGTTGATGAGAAGTGCATCAACTATTGAAAGTTGAAGAGAATTGCTTCAACACAATCAAGAAAAAAAATATTGGAAGTTGGAAAGAAATGTTCTAATAATTGAAGATTGAAGAGAAGTGTTTCAACAATTGACTATTGATGAGAAGTGCATCAACCATTGAAAGTTGGAAACAAGTGCTCCAACACAAATAAAAAAGATTTGAAAGTCGGGGAGAAGTACTCCAATACAAATAAGAAACTAGAAGATTGAAGAAAAGTGTTCCAATACAATAATAATAAAAAGGCAGAAGTATACAACTTTGAATTACATGAGAATATTGAAAGAATAATTCAAAGTTGGAAACCAAATTTGTTTAAGATTTGATACTTTTTTAATTCATGTCTAGTTAGGAATTAGGATCTATAGTCAAATTCATATAAAAACAAATTTTCTTGTTTTTTGAGTTAAAATACGTTTCGTATTATTATAAATATGGGTGCTGCTAGCTATTTTAATATTGTGATAAATTGTGAAGATTGCAGATTGTATTCATAAATTTATGAGTTTATGAACAAATATTCATTCTTAAAAAATAAAAAAAATTTATAAGGCATAACTAAAACTTATATGATACTTCCAGAAGATCCTTTTCAAGTTTGAATTTGTTCATTTGGAATCTGGGTTCTTCTACTTCATATTTATTTAATATGAATATTTTCCCCCTCTTTTTTTTATATCATTCGTTGAAGCTCGATTTTGCGTAACCAAAAAAACAAAGGTGAAAAATGGGCCTCAAAATATAATGAGATTCATTACAAGAAAAGGAAAAATCATGTAAAATTTACTTGAACACAAGACGATTACTGTCATTCCCCTCTCCTCAGACGGACAGTACTACAAGAAAGAAATAAGAGCCCTTTACATGAGATATAAAAGTTCAATGAATCAATTGTCATTGTATAAATCTGGCTTATTGATGAAAAATATGACAAATGAGGATATAGTATCATCAAAGTTATTATCACTATTCAAGATGATCATGCGGCCTGATTGACAAGAACATTGCAGCATACTTCCGAAGGCGATGATCATTATCTCCATCCCCAGTCACATGTATAGTGGGACGGCTCGTCCTCATCATGTAACGTCGCCAAGCTAACTGTATATTCACTGCAGCCCAGGTTCTCCAATTTGATGAATAATACCTTGCTGTTCTCTTAAGTCTCTCGTTTGCAAATTTGTATCTGAAGTGATCTGTGATAAATCGAAGGTGGTTTGCATCTAAGCCAAATGCTTCTGTGGATTCAATGCAAGTGAATGTTGCGGAAGAAGCTGGAAGTCTGTCAATGAAGGGACGGCGTAAGCACCAGGAAAGAAGCTCATCTCCGAAGAAGCCTCCAGGCTCAAGTATGCTCGTGGCAACCATTCCTTTACTGAGGTTTTGGCTACTTTTTACTCGTCCACGAACAATGAACACCACCCGGTGCACTGGATCTCCTTCTCTTATAATCTGTTTTGTCAGAACAGAGAAGGTAAGAAATTGTCATAGTTTCAAGCAGTTTAAAGTATCAGTCTACAGAGTGCCTGAATTGGTACCTTCTCATCTTTGGAGAAGACGAGTGGCTTAACGCGATCACAAATGTTGTCTAGAATCAAATCATCCAAACTATGAAACAAAGGAACCTGAGGTAATGAAATTCAGATCATCAATATGTTGTAATATACCAATGTTGTATACTTGTATTATTAGAAGGAAAGTAAGAACTGACTTTCTCTTGTACCTTTTTAATAAGATCAAGACAAAGAAAGCGTTTGATGTCCCTTCGAAGTCCTTCTGGCAAGTCTTTTACAAGTTCCATCTCATCTTCTCCACCCATCATAGCCCATCTCTGGTGTTCAAAGTGGCGAACTCTTTGTCTTAATTGTGATGGTAATTGTCTCCTCCTCATCCACCATTCCATATCCCTACATCTTAACTGCATTTTTCGCTTCTTTGCCATGACCGCGTGTAAAAACACCTTGAAAACAGAAAAAAAAAATCATAAATCTAATAGCTTGAAGGAATCATGTTACTTTATAGAAAAACAAGTACTAATAGCTTACCTGGATATTACCAATCAACAGAGTGAAGAGCATCAATCCACTAAGCACAAGGCATATACTGAAAATAACTTCCAGCCAGTGACTTGTTGGTTCCAAATCATTGCCAAATGTGCTGCAGTCGAACACCAAAAGCTGTAAGTGAAGTTCATTATCCAAAAATGGACCTAAATCAAGTAAGTACTTCAACAAGTAGTCTCCACAACAAATGTGTATGAGTGTGCTTTGTGTGGTCACTCTCGCCTTTTCTTAAAATTCATCAGAATGTGTGAGGAATTGCAAAGTCATAAAAATTTCAATTAGGTATAAAAAGAGAAAAGAAAATTCAATGTGAAGACTACAAAAAATGAGTGTTCTCCCTTATATAATAATAAAGTTTCAAACTTTCGAATACTCTCTGTACATACACACATACATATTTTGAAAGCAATATCATTTAATCAACTGTCACAATCTTTAGCCCTTCCAACAAGTAGTCTCCAAAGCAAAAGTCATCAGACCGTTCATTTCCTTAATCATCTATGTCATGCCAGACCTCATCAATTTAATCACTTTTTCAAGAAATGCAAGATATCTAAGTCATACAAGTAAAGAGATCATTCATATTTTTTCCTCTGGCCAAACACTTTGAAGGGAATAAAAGATTTTCATGTTTCACACCATACCAAATGGAAAAAAAAAAAAATCTTTATTAAAATGTTGAAATCAACAACCTTTCTTAATCTGCTCTTAGATGCATCAAACCAATTAGTTATTCAATTTTCAAGTCTTAAGTAGTGTTATATATAAAGAATCGAGTAATTTACCTAAGGGTCATCAATCCCCAAAAGATGGGGTAAAGAATCTTCACAGTGATGGATCTGCTAGAAACAACAGGAAGTGCCCATTGATATATCCCATATGGAAATGGTCCATTGACATCCAAACACATGGGCTTCCTAATCACATTTGTTGAGTTCCCAGCACATGGATCTCCCACAGTTCCTGTTGGTAATAGAAACTGATAACACACCTCCTCTGAGCATGACAAAGATAGATTACACGAAGCCCTCTGCTCACACTGCTGCCTTAGACATGAAGCCACTCTTTGTATTGAAAGAACATACCAGCATCCCCCAGCAACCTACAAATAACAACTCGTCACTAACATATAGACGTTAAATTAACTTACAACAAAACGTAATTCTCTATATCAAGTCTGATATAGTAACATGAAAGATAGTGTAACAATTTTTTTTAAAGAAAAAGTATGGACTTACATGAGAAGCAATAAAATAAGCAATGAGATTTAGGCCAAATCCCCACCAGATGGTACCAAAAATATATCCTGTAACTTTTTGCATCCTTCTCATCAAGCTTATGCTGTGATAGACTTTGGGGAGGAATTGGAACAGGAACATTAGTAGAAGGATCGTCATTATAAGCTTTATCTGCTCTTCTCTTATTAGTTTTGGAACCACCAGCCAAAATACAGCCTGCAGAAAAAAAAAAA
>JACEIK010001194.1:117357-138914 GCA_018107945.1 Datura stramonium
ATTTATACTTTAATTTAAATTTTATATTTCAAAAAATATATTTATTATTTAAATTATGTGCTAAGTCAGATATCATAACATATATTTTGACGAAAGTTAGGAGTAACTTTTGTCCTAACTTTCGAGAAATTTAAGTAGTCACTTAAGGGAAGTTAGAAATAACTTTTGAGAAATTTAAGAAGTCACTTATTAGTACTTTTTCTCAAATCTACCTTTGTTGTGTTTCAACAAGTAGATTGTTATTTATTAAGTGAAACGTTTAAATGAGAAATAAAGAATAATCTAAATAAATACTCTTACAATGAATTATAGACATTAAATGTCATTTTAAGGGTGTGAGAAAACCTAATAAGGGAGTGAGGGAGTACTTTTTATTTCATCCCAAGAAAGCGTGGAAATGAGTCAGATTAGTAAGTATATTTGGACATGCTTTTGAAAATTACATTCTTGTAAAAATAATTTTAAAGAATAACCGTTAGTAATATAATATTTTTTTTCATAAATAATAAAAAATTTCAATAAAAAGTATTCGAGTAACTATTCTTGAATTAATGCAGTCAAGTTGCTGCCTATAGGTCTCCACTTATAATTTTTTGACATATTAAAGCGCAATTATGCATTTTCCCATTGAAGAAAAAATGAGTATGACAAGTCTTGTTGACTGAAACATAAGTATTAAACTGGAACCATGCCTTACATATTTGTTTCATTGTAAGAAATTCATTTCTAATTAGTTGACTTTCCAAAAAAGGTTAGACCAGAAAAATGAATTATATACATATAGAAATAGCCGCAAGACGTACAGACAAGCAATACGGTAATTGCTAATTGGTGCATTTAAAATAAAATTAAAATAAAAAAACTTCCTAAAAATCGGGATTACATGTCATTCATTTACTAATTATTTAAACTATGTATTTGTCTGTATATACTTAAATAAGCAACTTTTCTTTTTAAATTCAAATACTACGATGACCCAAAATAGGACTAAGCAAACAAGATAGGGGGTAGGCTTATGAAATAACTAACATTCGAAAAAGAAAATTTAAAATTAGCATTTTGAGTGTAGTAACGACATATAATGTCTATGCAGTAATTCAATATATATATATATACTGAAATCCAATTTGTGCATTCCGCCTGGAACTCTTATATATATGAATCAATCCACAAGTCTGACTAATTAAGCATATACAGCTGATTGATAAATTCAAATAAGTTAGAATCAGCTATATGCATATATACATGAATTTCTATAATTCATATCGTTTTATTTAGGCTGTTTTATGTAGAAGAGTATTCTTTAAAAATCAGGGTGGGTCATCACTAATTAGTCACACTGGCATATACTATATGCATATCCAGGGACGTATTACTGTGCAAATTATGGTGTACGTAACCCATGGCTTCTCCGAAAACTAGATATGTAAATATTTTCTAGAATTGATTTAATATTATATATTGGCTCTCATGCTTCAAAATGAACGAAAGGTTAGGGGTTTGATTTCCATGTAAATAACAAAAACTAATTAGCATTATAAATTTTATCTATTTTCCGGCGGGAAATAATGCATATGCTGCATTATATATCATACTCATTAGTAATGGTTGCGAATAATATTTGGAGGAAGAAAAGAAATAGAAATTAACCTGGCTGATTTAGAGAGAAAATGAGCCATGCATATATATCTCTACTTCATGCAGATGAACTGATCATGGTACTTAGCTTGATCCGAGTCCGAATAAAGGACGACACCAAAAAAAAGCTTTTTATTTGAACGAAATTCTATAATTGCATAAGTTCCGGTTTCTATCAATTATACCTAACTGGGAAGAAAATAAAAAATATATATATAGGAAGTAGTGTCGTGTGGGAGAGAGCTATCTATCTATCTAAGGGACGAAGGACAGAATACAAGGGTGTACTCACGTTTTGTAGTGAATATCAATGAAGGGTATCTACTGTGTGTGGTTAGCAGAATTAGATTGAACATCAAGAATAATTCTTCATCACGATATGTAAATGTATATAGTAACTATATGGCAGAAAAAAACAACAATTACAAACGTTAGTTTCCAATATATATGTAGTTTGGTAGGTGTTTATGAGGTGGGGTGAGGGTGTGGGAAGCTTCTCCCTTAGGCCTTAGCATCAGTCACCTCATATATATTATTCCAAAGTCAAACAAAACTAATTAACACATTATATTGCATTGAATAAACAACAACCTACCTATACACGTTCCTTGTGTGCCTATTTATATATACACTATTCCATGTCTTGTGGAATAGTCAATGAGTTATCATAAATCAATTTACTTATATACACGGTAATAAAGGGACGGGACAGAATGATTTAAGTGGGATCGGACGCGACGAGGGACGGATAAGGGAATAGGGGGAGACCAGGAAGGAAGTAGGACGGGATGGAGAACGGACTTATTGGGATAGGAGAGATCGAGACCGAAGTGAGACGGAATAGGAGGGACTGAACCTTGAGGCAGACGGGACGGAATATCTCCTCTCAGAGGACAACTTTATAAGTTAATTAATAACTTAAGCTTCTCGAACTTAACAAATTAAAAAAATTAAAAAAATTAAAAAAATTAAAAAAATTAAAAATATTTTTAAAATTAAATATTTATTTTTAATATAATAAATAAGTAGAAGTGGATGAAGAAGGTGTGCTAAACAATAATTAAATTGTACCGAAGTTATATTCACAGTAAAAATGATTTGCATTATGTTTACATGAATTAATAACGAGTACCATGCATGATGTCCGTTCGCAGTTTATAATGTTAATATTCCCTTCACGTGCTGGTTCCTTTTATATATGCCCTTATCCTTTTATTTATCGATTTATTCAATTCCCTCATGATATGATTTTACAGGAATGATTAGACTAGAATCTATCACAAATTCTATTTATACTCCATTTCTATAATATAATAATACTAAAAGTAGCTCAAATTACTAGGTCTCTTGGTGCTAACAGTGATTTATCTTTAATTAGGTAAATGATGTACATTATTTGAGCAAGAAAACAAATACCCCCAATATATGTCAGATCTTATTGAACGGAAGGAGGAGATATTTTACCAAATGGCCTATAAATTTCAACTATAATATAAACCTCCAGAGCAACGACTTATGTGTTAATCAGTGGCAGCCTGGCAGTTGTTATGTTTCACTTTAGTCGAGACAGTTAGTAAATTTTCACCAATATTTTAAAATAAATATTTTCATTATAATGATAATAGTAATTTTTGAATATATTAATTCAAGTAATAAAATTCTGAATTGATTTAATTTAGTTTTATTCTGATAACTAATTTGAGACGAGAGGAACAGAGATATATATGTACTATAAGGGGGAAAAAAGTAATATTTTTATGAATTACAGACAACTTTTGGGTTTCAATAGTACTGTCTTACTGATTGCTTTTCAATAATTGATTTGAGGGCCTATAGCTCTCTGATTAAAATCACTGAACCCAGCAAAGATCAATATTGATTTAATACACATGTTTCTTTGATTATTTGTCGTTTAAGCTCTGTCATGTTTTGGGATACAATTTTAGAATTCTCTCTTTCTCATGAAAACAATGTACCGGCCCTCGAAGATATTTTCAACATATAACATAATTATAGGTAAAACTAAAATCTAATTTATTTTTAAAAAAACAGAAAAACTAAAAAAAATAAAAAAAATAAAAAAAATAAAAAATTTTATATTTAGTAATAATTTAATTTTTAAAATACTCATTTCATCATTAGTGAGATGATGTATAACAACGTAAAAGTTTTTTTCGTATTTTGCTTTGACTACATGCTCTATTAAAATACATTACATAAATTAAAATGGAGAAGTAACAAGTATTATATTGATTTCGTACCCTCTATACACATGGTTGTCATATACCTATGAAGCACATTATATTACTTGTATGCTTTAAGCCGGAATATATATATAAAAAATAAATTTGCTCTGTAAACTTTGAGAAGATAAACACGTTAAATTTAAATTCTCATCTCCTTCTACCTCCACGTGCAATAAATAGTATGAGCAGATTTTGACAGACGGTAGATACAAACGCTTAATTAGCACTCATTATAATAAGCATGTTAAGCTCAATATTAATATTTTTATATTTATTATTTTAAATTTTAAATTCGCTTTTATTTACGTCACGGAGGAGAAGATGGCAAGCCAAGCCTCGTGACATTTGGAGCTCTTTTGAGCATATATATTGTGCAAATAGGTAAAATTAATTTTATTTTTTAAATTAAAAAATCATATATAAGCTATTAAATTTTTTTAACATTACGTGACATGTTTAAATCTCAAACAAATTATTTCCAAATCCTCATTATATAAAATCCTGACTATGTTATTACTATTGAGGATATATATTAAGAGACCACGCCCTCGTGGACATTTATATAATGAAAATACTTTATGAGACTTATTAATAACCATTCAATCTTTCATTGTCCCTTTGATAACATGTGCTTCTGCTTCTCAAAATAACGAACTTATTCAACTTTCCAGACTGGGAAAGGTACCACACAACTAGCTAGGAAAAAAAGCCAAAAAAAAAAAAAAAAAGCTCCCTTTTTTGTTTTTCTTTTAGAAAACCAAGTATATAATTATAAATACGTAGCTGTAGAAGGAAAAAAAAAAGAGAGAGGAGTAGACAGAAAATTTTGGAGGAATAATTGTGAGCTATGTACATTATCTTTTGAGATCTTGCATGTGGGCTGTTCACTAGGCAGTTGGGTCAATTTCAAATAAGTAAGATGTATCACACGTACTTCAAGATAAATGGACCACTAAATTTCTTTTTGACACCATTTATAGATATTGTTGTATTCAATCAGATTTGTCACGTAACAATTTTAACCATCATCTTAATACTTACTATCCCTTACAAGAAGAAGAATTTGAAGTAGTACTAGTACTTATAAGCAAATTAATTTCGCCATTAAATATAATCCAGCATGAGATATACGTGGAGTTTATCTTAAATATTCCTTATCAAAAACTAAATATACCTTTTATATAATTTCGGGACAATATTATTTTCCTTATCAATTGAAACTCTAAATTTTACATATAGTATATGTTAGAAATTCAACAAATAAGTATAACTAAGAGATTATGAATTCAATTTATTAAATGAACGATGCTAATTACTAATTAAAATTCCAAACTCGTAAAATTCAAATTTATCGAAGTTGATGAATGAGGAAGGGATAATAAGATAGTGGTCATTTTCATGTTCCGTACATCTCAATTGGTACAACAAAAGTACCAAACATTTTTTTTTTTGAAGTTCCATTAATATTTAACTCCAAATGGAAGTAACAATTGCTTTCACTAAGTAAGTAGACACGGCATCTTACTTTCGTGTCATTTTTTTTTTTTTTTTTTAATCAATGCAAGTCCAAACCGAAAGTTCGCAAGAACCGCCTTTGTGATTCTTTTTTACTACTTAAATTTAGTATTTCGTATTTATCAATTATAATTTTTACTATATTGATTTTATTTCGAAGCATATTTTTAATGTGAATTTGCTCGTATTGTCAGTTTTCATCTTACATATAAAGAAACAAAACTATGATAAATAAATAATTAGCTTAAAGTTAATAAATAATCCACGTAATATCAAATCAACTTATTCACAAAATGAAAATAAAATGGATATCTCCTACACATATACTGTATTATTGTAGCAATAGCAATTATATTGTAACTTCCTTTTTTTACCCCACTTTGAATTGTCACTTGCACTTTAGAAACTAGAAGGGATATCTCAAGGTTTCCCATGGAAATGGGAAGAGAAAAGAGAAAAGGAAACAACCTATAAAGGATAATATATAATATGGTAATCAATCTAATTTGTGAGTGTCATTTCCTCATTCAAAGTTTAGGATATTTCATAAATTTTTTCTTATAAGGAAAAAGTAGAACTTATACTTGATAGGCAATTGAAACTGTTCCTAGCATTTTTTTTTAAAATTAAGATTATTTTTTAAATATTTTGTTAAGCGAAAATAAAATTTTTATCACCGCATAGACATTTTTTGAGGACATCACATGTCATTTTCTAAAGCGGCAGAAAGTCCTCCGCAATGGGCTCCGAAAACTGTCTTTGTCATACTCACTATCTTGGCCCATGATTTAGTAAGAATGCCAGCCCATTTATCCTCCTGAAAATGTGGCCTACTTACACATCCCATTAGATAATCGATATCAGATCCGTAGAGAACTATCATTTCAAGATGGGAGATTTTCTAATATAAAAAAAATAAAATTCATAATTATAAAATATAGCAAACGATTTTCATTTTACAATTCATAGTAATGGATTTCTTACAAAATCTACATAAGGGCAACGAACTGTCTGGAAGAAAATTGCTGATTTTCAATCTTAATTGGTATGAATTATAAACGAAAATCTCTTGCTATATTTCATAGTATAATTTTAATTATATATATAGAAAAAATCACAATTTATATTTGGTAAAATAAGAGAAACTACTTATATATCTAGTAATATGAAATTTTATATAGTTATGCGGTGTGATTAAAAATATATGAATGAACTGAATTAAATTTAAATATTAAAAAGAAATTAAGTTATGTTTAAGTCTTTCATTAATTCATCAAATGTGTATTTAGGTAAAATCAAATGGCTTAAAATGAGTTAAATAATAAATTTATAACTCAATGGTTCAACTTTAATTGTATTTTATTTTTGTATTTATTTTCTTATAAATTGTTTGTTCACCATGAAACTGAAAGAGTCAATCCAAACAGGCTCTTAGTCCAGAATCGTACGCCGTCGTTTGCAAGTTTTCCCTTGACGATGAACTGATAAAGAGACATCCATGACGTTAAAAGAAGAAAAAATAAAACAGGAGATAATAGATGTTTCCATATTTGTAAAAAAAAAAAAAAAGGTGGGCAGGGGCCACAGGGCTTCCAACAAGGCAGAGGGAGATAGAAGAGAGAAGAGGAGAATCTCGCTACCGAAAATCGGTAAATCTCGTTGCTCAAAGTTGTTCAATCTTTTTTCTTTCTTCAAGTTTCAATCGTTTAATTTTTGGTTTCGATCGATTTCCGTTTGCGAGCTCCTGCTTTGGATTTTCAGATGAGATTGCTGTACAGATACTTCTGCAGCTTTAACACGATAACCGATTTATATTGATCGTGAATCCTATTATTCTTCATTCCTTTTTAATTTAGTTAATTAAATTTCTACGCGTTTGATTGGATCTGGTACTTTCTGTCTATGCTTTCTCTGTTATTGACATTTGATTTATTAGCTCAACTGAATATAAATGTTGTTTTAGCTATCGTTGCGTTTAATGTGGAAGCAATTGAATTTCGGATATGCTGTTGTACGAATACTATACTCCTGCAGTGCTACTGGGTTTTTATCATCTTTACTTCTTGTGTTGAACACTTTAATTTGTGACCAAACCATGTACAATCCTGTGGTGTTCTCAGTAAAAAAAGGTTGCTTCTATGAGTGGAAAATGAGAGTTATGTCAATGAAGTTGAAGGAGAACAATGAGGTTTCTGGTTCAAATCTTTCCATCTGTTTTATCTTTGGTGGACAAAATTGCCTGGCACGTGTGCTAGTGGAAGGTAGTAGATGCCGTGGAATACATGTTCTAGTGGAAGGTATTAGGTACCCGTGGAATACATGTGCTAGTGGTACGTAGTAGGTATCCGTGGAATTAGTTGAGTCGGTGGAGGTATGAACAAAGAACACCACTGTTATAAAAGAAATGCTTGCACTATTTGAACTCGGTATCCAAGTCGACGACAAGTCTGTTTCTCTCCAAGGAGCCTCTATTGGTATTGCTTTCCTTTTTCAAGTGTATCAAAGAACTATGCCTCAATCCCAAACTAGTCTAGGATCAGTTCAAATGATCCTCTATATCCCTTCTACTCCTTTAACGATTCAGTATTTATAGGACTCACTATATTAGGATGATTATCAACCTACTCCAATCATTCTCCTTTGTCCAGCCTGAGACCACTTATGCTTTTTGAAGCCGACATAGACACAGTTTCTTTTATTTTTTAACATTATTACAGCATGTGACGAAGCATTGACTTCCATCTTTTATTAGGAACTTATTGCTACATGTTCTATATTTCTATAATTAGTGAGTGGTACTGGGTACCATAATAGAAGAGAGGAGGTATATGTTTGTGTTGCCTTTATTATGGTCTTCGTGCTTCCTTTGCTCTCTCTTTTGGCTCAGAACTTTGTAGCTTCTCCTTGTAAGTTTGTTTATGGCTTTGACCTAACTGGGAAGTGTTTTTGGAAATCTTGGAATATTACACTCCTTAACGTCAATTTCAGACACCATTATGTGGAACTTTGCATCCAATTGTGTAGCTGGGAATATAGGGTTAAAGAATGAGACTCAGAAGCATACTCAGCATTCAGCAGATTGCTCAGACGATGAAACCTCTTCAATAGCCAGCAGGGAGGAGGGACTTGAGTGCCCAATATGCTGGGAATCTTTTAACATTGTTGGCATTACCCTATGTTCTATGGTGGTCATACACTTTGTAAAAACTGCATACTAGGACTACAATGGGCCGTTGTGAAGTTTCCTACTTTGCCGCTTCAGCTTCCACTGTTTATAGCTTGTCCCTGGTGTAATATGTTATCCCTTCGTTTGGTTTATAGAGGGAACCTCAAGTTTCCTCGTAAGAACTTCTTTCTTCTCTGGATGCTTGAAAGTATGAATGGTGACAGAACAAAGTCTCATAATTCATCTTGTGGAGATCATCGCAGACAGCCTGGCCATCATCTACAAAATTTTTAGGAAGTACAACAAGCCAGTCTAACCGACAGAGGGGACAGTATGTTCATCTGCAGAATCATCTGGCTCAGACCATGATCACAATCACATTAGTGGTTCTCTTGCTATGGAGAGACTTCATTCTTCTCTGCGCAAGTCTCTCGTTTTCTTCGTTCATTTGACAGCCAAGTTCCCTCTGGTGGTTATATTTCTCCTAATCATCATGTATGCTATACCTGCCAGTGCAGCAATCCTGGCCTTGTACATGCTCATCACCGTTGTGTTTGCTCTCCCATCTTTTCTAATTCTGTACTTTGCATATCAAGTTTGGATTGGCTGGTTAGAAATCATCACCTGAAATACTGTATTTGATCTCTTGATCATGGTACCAAAAAGAAATTTGTGTTACCAAAGCAGCAATTTAGTTGAGTGCATCTTAATTGAATGCATAATTTGGCGACATTTCTGGCATCAGTGCTTGTTATAAATTATTTCATGGTGTGAGAGGGAGAACATGTTTCAGGTCATTTAGCCAAGAATTATCTCATATTGGTTGGGTATGCCATTTGGTAATTTGTTTTCTACAATAGCAACCATTCTCCAACGTCAGAATCAAATCGGTTCTAGCCATTGTTGTTGATACAAGTAGTTTTGATAAGGAGACTAGCTGTCCAGTGTTACCATAATATCTGTATCATCATTTCCAGACTACAACCATAAGATTACATTTTATTTCTTTTTGTATGTATACTCAAATGGATGTCAGAGTTGTTATTCTCACTTTCTCTCTGTTATATATCTCATCTTTTTATGGATAAAAAACCAAATTGCATGGTCCTTTCTTGCCTTTGATTTCGACATTGGAAGCCATTGCAAGATCTTCAACTGCATTTACCCATTCAGTCATGGAAATGCGGTGCCTCATTGGTGTTGTGTTGATCAACAAACGTTTGATTTGCATGGTGATGCCTACTCCTTATATTTAGGGTTAGGGAAATGCTATAATCTTTGTGATTAAAAATTAAAGTGAGGTATAAAATTGATACTAATGTCTTTTGATAGACTGTTCTGTTTCTTGAGTTGATGTAAATATTTTGCTCCCAAACTTTTAATTAATTTATTTGTGCTGCTTAAAATTTTAAAGCAAAATTAGTCGTTTGTCAAACTTTTTAAGGTATTTCTGACTTGTCATTTTTTTAAGACTAATTTTGAGTTAAAACGCTGTAAAAATTATTTTTGGCCAAAAGCACCTAAAACCAGTCAATTCAAAGCGGACTTTTAGCTTTTGAAAAACTGTTTATGCTACTATTTTCTCCCAAAGTTTGGCCAAACTCTTCATTTTAAAATTTTCTTTTAAAAGAACTTTTACTCTTAATTTGGCAAGCCAGATTTTGCCTTGTCAGAGCAGTTGCTTAGTAGTATCTAATTCGCAAGGCAGAACATTAGAAAACTTTTGCTTTGTCCGGAAAAGTTCTATAGAAATAAGTTATGCCTCTTGAAACATAACTTTGACTTCTTAAGGCATAACTTACTATCATACTTTTACAAGGCATAATTTGTGCTTTGTGAATTTCTTTGTTTTAAGAGGCATGCTTTTGCATCTCTCAATTTCTTTTGTTGCACTATTCATTGAGTCATCTTCAGTCTGTTTTATTTACTTAATAATGAAAAAAAATTCAGTGCATTTCATATTTAAATATAGCCTGAAAGTTGAAACAACAGGTCCCTTTGCTTTCCTGTAACAAAAAGCTAGAATAATAGCACAATCAGGGCAAAATGACACACATATTGCCAACTATATTGTATTAACAGAACATGCATGCATGCTTGGGGAGGGAAACAGTGCCACTTTTACATTCAATAAATGTTGAAGTTATCAACACCCTAAGATCAATCAACCAAAGAATATCCAAAAAGGAAAAAGAAAAAAAATGAATATTATGGATGAAGTAACCATCAATACAAATATCTGAAAGAAGAGGACAGGCGCCTAAGACGGAAGAAACTTTTGTCTTTCAATTTTGGTCAAATTCACTTCAAACCTCTCCCAATGCAAAATTGAATCTTGATGTGATTCAATTTACGACCCAAATAATGTTGCAAAATTTGATTTACTACTTTCAAGAATTTTCGTTGATAATAAGGAGGTCAAAATCACATACCTCTGTTAAAACTCTCTTTTTCTATGTAAACAGGTAACAAATACCCAAATCCAATAAAAATTGGGAAAAGCTAATTAAAATAGATAAAAAATAAAAATAATTACATTAAAATGAACCTTTTTATACTAATTATTTATAATATCTAGTCGACACAAAAATAATTATAATTCGTGTCCGCTATAAGTTTAAAGGTTTTCGCGCATAAGATATCGTGACGGTATATGAATATCTTTGTGATAATATCATGATATAAAAAAATAACTGAACATGCTTTCAATTTTGGTAATAGAAGTTTCTTTATGTACCAAAAAAGAAAAATGCAAGGCTGCAGATTAAATTGTGTTTGAAATGATTAAAGTTGATATATAATATTTCATTGCTTTGAGCATTAGACTAAAATTCAAATTGCCAAAAACAAATATTCATAAACCAAACATGGTTCAACATTATCACACGGTTCATCACAACATCCTAAACAAAATCATAAAACAAGCATAGAAGCTGACTTAATCTCTCGAACAAACTCCTAATACTAAGTAAATCAATGTCTAAGCTTTATTTGACCACAGCATATGTTCAAGTGTATTCATTGCCCCATCGCTAACACACTTTAAAAGGAGTGCCAAGCTCAATATCACATCAGGTAAGCCCAATATTATGTTGTAGTTACTATCAATAACATATCTAGAAGAAGATTGATCTTGTTAGAGTGGAATACTTTTATTGTTAGAGAGTGGATTACTTTTATTATCTGTTAAGGGAAGTATTACCAGGTTGGGATAGTCCCTCTGAAATCGACTCAACACGTTAAAAATATCAGCATTATCGGGCTTGAGGTAAACAGTATAAGGGGGAGATCGCTCTGTTGGAGTGGCAAGATATTAGATAAATCACGCTCTGAACTAACTCCAACATAGGCGTTGTAGCATGTCTCCCCCAACATGACATATAGAAGAGTCACTCTGACCTAACTCGAAGAAAGCATGGGCGGAGCGACATATTAGAAAAGTGGCGTTCCGAACTAACCCGAAAGCGTGGGCGTTGATGCATGTTTCTTGGATTGCTTTTTTGACTGCTTGATGGATGCATCAATGGAAGAAAATTGATGTAAACTTTCTAATATGTCCCTACAATAGTTATATAATTCGCAAATTAAGCTATGAGTATTATTTTATAAAACACAAACAACAATATAATATTGCAAGAAAAAGAAGAGCAAGATGATTTACAATGAAAAGGTGAAAACTAACCTAACTTTTACGAAGAAATAAGATAGCGTTAGCTGCAATCTGAATACTTTTATAAACATTTACTATAATACAAATACATTAATAACACATAATTATTTTCAGTGAAAAACGTAAAAGGTGATAGATGATAAATAGAAATAAAGAGCAAAATCTACGGTACTACAGTACTAACTTGGAATCAAAGAATCGGCGCCATTAAAATAAAAAGCAAGTAAATCGGGATTAGCTTTTTTGGGATATAATTTAAGAACAAAATAGAACGAATTAGAAAATAAGCATTCAAAAAAAATCAATCGCACTGATTTGCTAGCTTTCTAAACAAAAATGGGTAACAAATATAGTACTATGACTTGTTTGTAATATTACACCATTAAAATTAGATTTTCACATACCTTGTGAATCTGAAGCTTTGTCTTTTACTTGTCGGTCTTTTCCCGAAAAAAATCTCTGTCAATTCTTCAAAGGCTATTACTCTTCCTGACCAAAAGGAAAAAAAGGGTGAAATATTGCAAATAAAGCACAAGGGAATGAATAAATTCAACAACCAATCAACAATTATAAAAATAAAAAATTAAAAAAACTCAAAATTCATAAAAAAAAAAAAACCCCAAAATTTTTTATTTTTTAAATTTGAATTGAATTGAAATTGAATTGATAATTGAGGTTTTTTTATTTATTTTATCTTGTTAGTTTTTAGGTTAAAAATATTTTTGTGTATTGTTTCAATTTTATTGAATGCCCCTTAAAAGGATAATATTGAATTTATTTCTCTAATTCCTTTCGGTTGATAAATCTGAGGAAGGTAATGACAAAGGTGGAAAACTCGAAAGATAACTTTTAATAAGTTCATGGAGTGACTCAACTTTAGCTGGAGCTAGATGTTATGGTACAAATATCTAAATTTATCAATTTGAAGTGGCTTTTTAAAGGCCAAACACATATCTGACCATTTAAATTTATCAAATTTTTAAAAATATAAAATTAAAAATATTTTTAATTTTTTATTTCTCATTTAGACATTCAAAATTACTTTTCACATTATCATTTAATACAGAATTTCAACTATTTAAAAAAAATGCATTGCGTGCAACTCGTGGCAAGATGACAAGTGAAGTAAAGACATATGACATTTAAAATCTATATATTATTTACAAAGTAAATTTGAGCCAATTTTTGTCACCTACCCTTACTCTCGAAGGAGAAGATTTTCACACTTTCTTCCTAAATCATGCTGTCTTCCTACTCAATCTTTTTTAAAAAAAAAAATTAACTTCAAAATACTGTAAAACACACATAAATTTGTGAGTAAAAAATTAGACAACATTCCCAGCAATTATGTGTTTCTTCTTGTTTTAATCCGGGTTTCAATTTTTATGTGAGTTTTGATATGGGAGAAAAATTATAAATTTAGCTAAAAGAATATTGAATGATTTTTGGGTGGAGACTTTTTGGCTACTTGAAAGGAATAGTTGAAGGGTTTGGTGGCTTAACACAAACTTTTCTACTAATTTTGATCATTTTTCGGTGAGGAAGCTCCATTTGGAGATGAAGCTGAAATTTTCAAAGATAAATATAAAATTAAAATTTTGAGGGCAACAATGAGTTATTGCGTTGAATAAAGAGATTTACTTGGATGGTTGACTAATGACGACCAACACCCCCGGATGAGCGGCATTAATGAGAATGTGGTGATGCAAGACCTTTAGAAGAAAGGATTAACAAAAGAAAAGAAAGTGAGTATCAGCTCTCATTCACGCCTAAGAGCTGCGATATATAATTTTTTGCTGTCGGCATTTTTGTGTTTAAATGATTATGTGAAAAGTGATTTAAGTGTCTAAATGAGAAATTAGAAAATCTAACTAATGGAGAAATTTTCGACAAGTTTAAATAGTTGTATATGTGTGTTTGACCCTTTTAAAGCTAAAAGGAAAGGCTCAAAACCAATATTTATTGTCATTAATATTTTGATCCAAACATCGGTACCCTACAGCTACTAGCTTGGATAATCAAAACGGTGCATTAGAATAAAAGCAAATTAAATTGATATTAACTTCTTGGGATATAATTTAAGAACTAAAATCAAACGAATTAATATACATCCAAAAGTAAAATCAATCAGTGATTAGCTTTCTAATAAAAAATTAGTGATTAATTCAATTTCCTTTTAGTTAGGCCAAAAGTGGAAGGACATTTCTTTGCAAGTCCCTAAACACCTGTTGTTCCATGTCCATCCTCATGATAGTCAATGACATCTCCACGCGCTACCGCCCTCGTGATAGTCAATGACATTTTTAAAAAAGATCAAAATTTAAAATCTTTTGATAACCTATAAGCGCGATATTAAAAATAGTCGAGAAGATTAAAATTTTAAAACATGACAACCCATAACCACAACGAAAAAAAAGAAGGAGATAATATCAAATTTACAATCTCATAAGCACAAAATGGAAAAAAAGAAAAAATTATATTCATTCATATTTCTAAGAAAAATTCTAATATAGAAAAAGTTATGCATGGCAGCAACTTCATAAGATTACTGCATCTTTAAGATTTTAAGGACAAAATATTTATTGTCTATGCTTTTACCTTTTTGCAGTTTCCAAGTTGTCAAAACATTACAAAAATATATATACATATAGATATTCTTTGGTTTGAAACGACAATATTTTGTTTCTCTTTGTTAATTATGTATTAAGGAGAAATTATGATCTTTTCTCCTAACAATTAATTTTAGTTTTGCAATTTCAATTGTAATCACGGATTAATTGAGAAAAATGAGAAAAAACTTAAAAAATAAGAAATAAATAAATAAAAATTTTGGCTAAAGAGAGGTGCCAAGTCTCCAATTTATACAATCTTGCTTGAACAAGATTTGTTCTATAGGCTCGTACCATTGTCAGTGAGTCTTAAGGAAAGGAAATCCAAGTCGATGGATGAGCCGCGGCCATGAGATCGGAGCGTGATTAATAGCCTTTGTTGCCCCAGGTGATGGAGACGGTGGATGATCGTTCTCGGCTGACTTATGCAGGCTTGGGATGGTCTCATGGCCGTCTAATAGAAGAAAAAAAGAGAAAAAAGAGTCTCCTATTTATTCCTAGTTTCTTTTTCCTTCCTTCCCTTTCTTTTATCTTACATACATGAGAATTATTGATGAGGTAATATGACCATAAGAAATTATAATTAAGGTGATTAAATTATTAAAAAAAAAAGAAGAAGAAAGATTGAGGTGTGATTGAGAGAATATAGAAAGTGATTTTGAAATTTATAATAACACAAAATAAATGAGAAAAAAATTTATAAGATCAAAAATTGAAAGTAGAAAGAGGAACAAAGCTAAAAATGATAAATTCTTGGCTAGAGAGAATTATGCTATATTATTCTCTTATACACCACAATTATAATAGATATGAATATATGAATCTTTTTTATTAGACTATACATACCTTGTATTATTAATAAGTAAAATTGATATTAAATAAATAAAATAAATTATATATTTACAAATGTTATTTAAATATAAAAACTTATGTAATTTATAAATTAATTTTGAACGATAAATCAAAGTTTACCTCGATGAACTCAAATTTTCTATTCATTGTCATCCTCCAATGGGAAATAAAATATCAAACACCCTTCTCTTATAACCAACACACGCATTCTTTCAATATAACTGCACAATGTTGACTCAATTTTGACCTCCCCTACGCATCGTCTTAGCTGCTTATTGATAATGCATATTTAGAATTTCTTCTTTTACGTAATTGTTTAGTCTGCATTCATAATATTTTAATAATTAATTATCATAATTCTTAAATTTTGCATAATTATTTTAAATTATAATTCCTAGTATTTTATTTGCATTCATCAATTTTCTTATGTTATGTAATTAGGTCATATATGATATGTGTGTATTAACGTATGCATACATATTTTCAATTAAAACGATGTTCATTTAAAAATATATTATTTTTTTTGTTTTTTTAATTTTTTCTTTAATTTCTCTTCAATCTATTAATCAATATAATAATATTATAATTATTTTATCATAAATTAATTTATTATATTAGCTATTTATTATTTATTTTCTACAAATGTAGTAAATTAGCTATTTATTAATTTATTTTACAAGTTTAGTGTTTTATTAATTTAATAGAAACTAATTCAATTTTCCTCCAATCTATTTTAATTCTAATACATTCTATTCAATTTATTTAAAAATCAGACCATTTTTATTCAATATACGTCAATTATAGCCACTTTTGATCAAATCACGGTTATTCTTTAAATTCAAAATCAGCCAATTCAATTTAATTACTGACCCAATAACCCATCCAAGTGACCCGAGATTTCATGTATGTTTAGTCAATTTCCAGCTGCATTATTTCCTTATGTAAAGTCTTGCTCAATTGATTTAATTATGAATAATTATTTGATTTCTCCTTCCTTAAATTTAGTACATATATCTATTTTAAGTAAATAATGATTTTATTTTATTATTATTATTATTATTATTATTCTATTATTACTTTTTATGTTTTATTTAATTATTTGTTATTATTATATATATATATATATATATATATATATATATTTGATATATTTGTGTTATTACTTAATTGATTTAATTGTTATTTAGGAAAATATATTCCTTGATTGATTCTGAGTAGATATTTCCTCCCTTATATCCTCTAATTAACTATATTCTTCTAGCCTTTGGGAGAGGATTCTTAAAACAGCATTCATTCAAATCTAACATTCTCTCTAACAATATAACTTTGCCTCTCTAGCTATACAATAAAAAAAAAAAAATTTTACATTAGCATTAGAATAACTCTTCTTTAGCAAAAATTCTACCCTTCTAGCATTGCTAAAATAGAATTTTTTTTTAGAGTTCTCTTTAATCTCCTTTGACTGGTTAGTATACTTCCTATGTTATATTCTTATAATAGCATACTTAAATCGAGTTGCATGTATTTTATCATTTTATTTTACGGATTTCTACGAATTTGGATATGTGATGTGTTTTAGCTTTAAAATGTTCCCTTAAATCTAGATTACACATATATTTATATATGGTTGTTGTGTTGTTCACTTGTTTTAAGTAGGATTCCTTTTGAGGAAAAACAATATCGAGGGAGCCGCTTTGGGTTTGAGTCTAAAAGAGACGAGTTGTTGTTTTAAATAGTTTTAAGTTTAATGTTATGTATTTTTATGTATTTAATTTATTTATTCTTTCGGTTGTAATATTGTAACAAACTCTTAATAGTGAAAAAGGGGATGTCTAAGAGGGTAGGGAATTATGTGTTATTTGCTCTGATTTTTCTTTCTTCTAGTCTTTTTCAAACCCGTTCATTTTTTTACAAAAAGAATAAACCATTATATGTTTTATTAAAGTTATCGTCTATTCTTTTTTGAAAAAAGGATGAATTTATCTTATATATGAATACTATCCCTTAACATATAGTTAATGGAAAGTAAAAAGAAATTACGAGGTCTAATTCCGGAGCTTTTTTAAATTAAGTCGACCCTTGTCCCCTAGAAACAACATCAAGCCAAGTTTTCAAAAGTGATTATATGTATTTATATATAATAAACTGTAACAATTATGATTGTATTTAAATTATAAAAACGAATTTTGTTTTTAAAAAATATAAAAAATATATTATTTTATTTTAATACAAATACTCCAATTAACTTGTTGCTAAGGTTAAAGGTCACGATTCATAATATGCGTGTGGCCATCCCCTATAAAGCAAAAACATTCTTTTAGGTTTTCAACTCTTTCAAGCTTATAAAATATAGAAAAAAAAAAATGTGTTCTAAATTATCACAAAAGCATTAATGAATTATAGTTCTTTTTTTATTTTTATTTGAGGTAATTTAGTTTTATATATTGTGAGTTAGTAAATAGAGTATTGTTTGCGGTATTTCCTTTATCACTTTCAAATTTGTTTTTCTTTGTTATGCAAGAAAGTTAGATTCTTTAATTAATAATGTCTTTGCCCTTCTTATTGATACCGTATTTAATAAATAAATTTGATTTGTCTTGACACGTAGTATCCGTTTAAAAAATGAAGTTTTAAAATACATAACTTCTTACTTTTGAACAAAAGTATTTTATGTTTAGTAAATAAGTTTGTTGAAATTGTTTGTTATTAAAATTTTAAACAAATAAAAAAACAATACCTAAAAAGAAAAAGATGAGGAAAAAATATCTTCAAAAAAAATAAAAAAAATAAAAAAAATAAGAAATATTTTTTATTATTTTGTCACATAGTTTCAGCATTAATTTAATAAATGGCTTAATTTTCTGTTTAATTTATTTATGTTGTGATTTAATTGTCTTGTACACTGAATATTTTGCAGTATTTGTTATTTTGATAATTTTGCATTATTTTATCGTTTAAATTGTATATTAATCATGAATTAATTTAATTTTGCTTGAGTCTTTATTTTTGTTTAAATAAATTTGCTCGATAAAATTTCAGCTTTATCTTATCATTTAGTTTTCGCATTAATTTGAAAAGTGTTAAATTTTTGTTTAACTTCTTTACCCATTTTAATATTATATGAACTTATTTTTCTTATGACTTAGTCAATTGATTAGTCCTTATTTGACAACTTAATTTTTCCTACATAAAATGAATCCGGAAGGGACCTACAGTTGTGGACCTCGAAAAGTGCCTAACACCTTCCTTTCGAGGTAATTTGAACCCTTGCCCGACTTGGTGACCTAGGCTAGTATAACAGACCCTTAGGTCAATACGGTGCCCTAACGCACCTCAAATTGTTAGGTGGCGACTCTTCTTCAATTTAATAACCCTTAAGAGTTGTCGCATGTTGTATCCCGCTTTCCGCGAGGAAAATGGGGCGGGACAGCATGGCGACTCTGCTGGAGATATTTTTTAGATTCTAACCGTAACGGATATATTTTTATATGTGATTTTGTGTGTTGTTTGCATATTTATTTGTATTTTATGATTCTTTTATTAAGTTTAGATTCACTTCTCTCATGAATATTTATTTTCCTTAATTTGAAGATTAATTTCCTTATATAATTAATGTTTCTTTCATTTATAGCTCTTTCCCTTTTGTTTATTTGTTGTCTTGTTTAGCTTAATTTATTTACATGATTAAGTCTATTCCTTTACCTTTTTTATGTTTCTTAACTGGTAAATGTTCCTTCTGTGTGTTGAATATTTGCTACTTTTTCTTTATTTGTTGTCTTATTTCCATTATTATATTTCCGTGTACATGTCTTTATTTCCTTGTTTATGTGATGCACTTTTCATAATATCCCTGACATTTATTTATCTATTATTGAACATTATCTCTTTGATATTTTATAACTAACAAATTTGTTATTTGGTTTACTTATCCCTTTACTTAATATATTTATATTTTATTACTCATTTATCAACTTTATATTTTTGCTATGTTTTTTCTTAATTTGTTATGTGTTACTGCCTTTTTATAATTGTCATTCCGTTCATACTTCCCCCACTCGGGAACCTCTCACTGTCACACAATTGATAACGGTTGCGTGGTTTCACGGCCGTTCACTAATAGTACTTGTTGATTCAAAAATAAATCTTACACTATAAGTTATGCATACACTATATAGATAACATAGTGCTTTATCGTATCCCGCTTTCCGCGAGGAAAATGGGGCGCGACAGCATCATGACTCTGCTGCGGATATTTTTTAGGTTCTAAAATAGGAATAATTATTTATAAAATTTCTCCAGTTTGCCTCAACCTGAATCCCACAACATTCATAGGGTCTCACGCAACTGGACCAAATACAATAAAAAATAAATGAATAAATAAAATTAAATAAAAAAGGTTAATGACAGTTCCTTTACTATAAAAAAACTATGTATTTTACTATTTATTTTAATGGGAGATTTTTCTAAGAACCATAACTTTTCATGATAACTCATGAAAATAACAAAACTTAGAAGGTCGTTTAGACATGAACTTTTTTGACTTTTTTTTGAAGTTGAACACCAAAAAAATACATTTGGTCGAAAAATTCAACTTAGCAAAATTATCAGAAATTTGAAAAAAATAACTATTTTCATTATAAATTACTCACAAAAATTCAAAACTAATTTCAATTTTATATTCACGACCAAACACAACTCCAATTTTCAAATAAAATTTTTCACTTTGAAAATAAAAATTACATTTTTATAATCACAATGAAATATGTCGAAACGGCAACTTAGTTTCAATTTAATAATGTCAATTGAGATGCAATGAAATGAGTCAAATGACCCAATAGTTTATTTTTTATATATGTACTTTTTACTTACTCAGGTAACTGATCAACTCATAGAGTGACATACTTATTCTTATTCTGAGAATCTAATAGGGATCCTGCATTTGTTCATCTAGGTATAATTTTTACTTCATCAAATTACCATATGGAGGTATATTTTGAAAAATTTTAATATATTCAATCATTTCATTTTTTACGTTTCAGGGAAATTTTCCGGCAAAACAAATAAGAAAATTCAATGGATGAATCGCCGCCTCCACCTCCGGCGAATCCGCCATTTCCGCCACCAATTGTCTCCCTTATCATGGATAATCTCCTTCAGTGGTTCGTGTCTTAATTATTCAAGAAATTTGCATTTCTTTCCTGTTCGACAATTCTGCGATTATATTTTGGTGAAATGTTGAATAAAAATCTTTTTCTTTTGTCTACTGGAAAATCTTCCACTGTGGTGGATTTCTCCTATGTATTTTATTTTCTTTCTTTCATTTTCAATTTCAGAAATTTAGATTTCGTGTTGGTTTTACTTTTTATTCAAGAATCAGGCACGGTTAACAAAGAAGAATTTATCCTTATAATGGTTAAGTTCTACAATTTAGGTTCTTTCTTTTTTTCTTTTAGATTTTAGTGAACTAATTGAAGAAGAGACTTCCAACCAAGAAAATACGATCTCTGAGATATTTTATAAAAAAGATATACATACTTGAGTTCAAAAATTTGGATTTTCTATTCTTGTTTTAGTGATTTAGAAATAGAATCTTACTGTTTTCTTGATTTGCAGAAAATGAATGAAATTCAGGAGGACATACGCGAACTAATTGAAGAAGAGACTTCCAACCAAGAAAATACGATCTCCGACGTATTTTATAAAAAAGATATACATGCTTAAGTCCAACAATTTGGTTTTTCTATTCTTTTTTTTTTCTTTCGGATCTTACTGTTTTCTTTATTTGCAGAGAAGGAATGAAATAAATAAGGGCAAGAAAATAATAACGGAAGAACAGACTTCCGACCAAGAATAGAAAACCT
>JACEIK010001194.1:144970-158673 GCA_018107945.1 Datura stramonium
CTATTTCTTTTAATGGCGACTCTGCTGGGGATATTTTTTAGGTTCTAAAATAGGCATAATTATTTATAAAATTTCTCCAGTTTGCCTCAATCTGAATCCCACAACATTCGTAGGGCCTCACGCAACTGGCCCAAATACAATAAAAAATAAAAAAATAAATAAAATTAAAAAAAAGGTTAATGACAGCTCCTTCACTATAAAAAACTATGTATTCTACTATTTATTTTAATGGGAGATTTTTCTAAGAGCTATAACTTTTCATGATAACTCATGAAAATAACAAAACTTAGAAAGTCGTTTAGACATAAACTTTTTTGACTTTTTTAAAGTTCTACAATTTAGGTTCTTTCTTTTTTTCTTTCAAAATACTTTAGAACACATAATTTGACAGAGTAAAAGTTACACCCTGTAAGTTCTTGACACTTAGTTGACCTATTCGCATATTGATTAAGAGTTTTAGAATCCCATACGTGCGAGAAAAGTGCCCGGGGAGACCGGACAAGCGCCAAGTCTTGTCCTAGATAGTAAAGACTAGGTATTATGACGAAAGATTCATCATACATCTGATTTAAAAAAAGGAGGACAAGGAGGAAAAGGAAGGCAGCACAAAGGTGAGGTCAGTCTTTTCTTGAAGGCCAACTGCAATTTCATCTTCATCAGAATCAGATCTTAAATAATTTTAAAAAAGAAAAAGATAAACTATTACAGTCAACTGAAGAGGAATACCTGTTTGTGTTTTGAATATAATGATAGCTACGAATTATATTAACTAATTTGTCAATTCTCGTTTTTTTTTTTCCAGAATATATTATATTCACCGCCTTCACAATCTCTAAGAGCACAGGCGAACTATACTACAGTAGAACCCCGGCGTGAGGAAGAATCTTCATACACAATTTACTTGGAGCCGGAGAATTACGAACTTTTTCGTGCATTGAAACAAGATTACATCAGTTTCCCTCATATAGTAATACTTCATCCTCAACCAGAACCTCCAGCAGGCCAACTAGCAGGACCTCCAGCAGTCCAACCAGCAGTGCCCCCAAGCAATCTGCTGAAGGCACTAATTAAGAAAATGGCAGGCCTAATCTTAAGCTTGGCAGTATTGAAGTGGATAAATAATGAGGCTCGGATAGATATCGATTCGACTTATATGAATAAGTGGATCGCTGGACTCATCATGTTTCAAAACCTGGCATCAAATGGTTCAAAGATTGAGCACAAAATTTCTTTTAATCCATTCCCGGATGGAATTTTAGGTCTATTACCTAAAGGTTTTTAAGGGATTTGTTTAGAAAGGGTGGTTAACGTTTGTAGCAATGAGATATTTTATATAGCTTCTGTACACAACTTTATTTCTTGTTCTTTATTTCTGAATTTTGGAAACTCGTAGTAATGAACTCATTCATAGAAAGGTCGATTTCAAGTGATAAAGAGGCTGAACCTTCCAACAACAACTTTTACACCTCAATATTTTTGTATTATAGTTTAATTCTTTACTAATTAGTTGGTATCTGCTTGCTTAAATTAAGATAAAAATGCTAAGTGAATTCTAAAAGTAGCATGAAGACACTAGATCAATATTTCCTAAAAATAGAACCAACTTGACATGTCCATCAGGAAAGAACAGAGAAAAACTAAAGAATTCAAGAACAGTAGAATGATTAATTTTCTAACCAGAAATGGGCATGGGATGAGAGTCCCAAAGAGATCATCTCGGACATCACTGAAATCCATAGAATACATTGCATTCTTGAGTCCATGAGAGGCCAGATACTCTTCAGATTCCTTAGCTAGGCGATACCCTATAAAAACACTTATGGTTGGTTCACCAACGTGAAAGATTAGAAAATAAGAAATATATTCAAAAAAGAAAAAAAACAAGTGCTCTAATCAATCAATAAATCAAATAAGCCTCAACCGTGAACTAGTGGGGCTGATTATATTATAACTCCTTTGCTCTATTTCTTCATCATTGTTCAAAAGCTGGAACAATTAGACTCTTCTTAGATAAGAGCTACAAAAATCCAAAGAAAAGGTAGCAGTACTAGATAACAGTCGTTGTAAAAGAAGCTATCTTTGGCCCAAAAGCAGAAAGTATCAACCTTAGAAGGTAAAGGCAAACATACAGATGTTCGTAGCAGAGCTTGCAAATCGCTCTAAGTTCTTATAAACCCCGATCACATCCCTTTGCGCACGACATAAAAAAGTATCCTTTTAGCCCCCATTTTATGTGTCCTACTCCAACGTCTCAACTTGACTTTGCAAGTTACTCCACCATTGTATCAACACATCATAACTCAGCAAAAACAGAAACGGAACAACAACCACAAGTCCAAGTTCCTCAAGCAAAACTTGATTCAACACTCAGGAGATTACCAAGACAATGTGATAACCGGAGACGGAAAGGTTAAATAGTAAATAAATACACTTTATTTTATTATCATGGTTATAGTAAAACAACACTCCCATGCCCAGGCATCATCAACAGAGAAAAATGAACATACATATACTAAGGTCATTTCTCAACATACAAGTTCATTTAAAGAAATCATTAAATTTCCTTCACAAATGAGTGAATACAAATAATTATTGCCACCATGGAACTAATCCTTCCAGCAAAGTGGTCAATCCCAAAACAGCTGACTATTTGAAATCTAGAATATGTGGGAAGACCCAAAAGAAAATGTCTGATAAAATCTTAACAAAATAATTACTCTATGTTCTCATACTCGACTTGACATCTCACAAACCATGGGATCCACTTTTCACATCCAGTCTATTAATTTTTTTTTTTGGAGATATACATTCCAAATCATTTAATAAAACATGTTTCTAGCAAATTCAACATAATCTATTTATACTTCGTACCCTTATAACTGTGCAAGTAAAAGTAGGTTTTCTCTATTGGGATGTGGGAATACTATAAACAAGGACTGCTGGAGACTTGGAGATGAGGCAATGGTGCCAATTTAGGTAGAGAGCAAGCAAATGGAAAAAGAATAACACTTCTGCCTCAACCACGACCTCCAGCAGGCCAACCAACAGGACCTCCACATCTTTGCCTTATTATATTTCCAGTTTCACCATCATAGGAAAAGCATAGTTTCACTTTTCTAGGTTTCAAGAGTGAAAATGCAAGGACTTCAGTCGAAAGGTAAAAGATTAGGAGTTTCCAACTTGAGGGACATTTAATGCCATCTGGTCTTTGTTAGCTACCATAGGTAATATCAACATATGTAAAGAACTTCATTCACTTGTTTTAGCAACTCATTCGGACAAAACTCATACTTTCAGGGTCTTTCAAGCTAAGAGATTTTCTTTGTGGACCCACCAACTGTAGTAAGAAGTAATTCAACATGCTAGCGACTCTCTCCACCTAGAAAACCAATTTGAGAAAATTTTAAGGGAAAAGATTTAAAAACAACAACTTCACCGATTATAACACGATAAAACAACAATTGATATTGAATAGTGAACATACCATCTCATGAAGAAGAAAAGTACAGTAATTTGCTGAAGTAAATGCTAATAGGTTCACATCTTGATTTGCCAACTTCATATCAATTCGAATTATCTAAAACAACCAGCATCTTTCACTTAAACTATGAACATATTATACAACATTAGTAAATAAAAACATTTAAAGATTTAAAACTAACATTCTCTTGTGAATGGAACAGCGGGTTCTCTCCTGCCTTTCTTGAGCTGGACTTTGCTCCCATTCCTCTGTGTTAGACATTTCAGCTTCCAGCTCTTTTAGTTCAAGAATTTTATTAAGACTCTCATCGAGAAGATAGATGCTATCATTAATCAAGAAGTTCAACAAATTCAACAGAATTCTTCTCCTTGTCATGTTTATAACTGAGAATGCTGTACAACACACATTTTAACTCATTTCAGCCCAAGTAACTTGACTCGCCCAAATGTAATCCAATTCGACTGTTTGACACCTGTATTTCTCCCCCAAGAAAATTAGAATAATAACACAATCAAGTCTTGACAAAATTAACACATTGCAACCAGAAGGGCAATACATGAGCCGGCTACCATTGGGGAATAATAACAAAATAATAAATAAATAGGTACCTCTACAATGACTAATGAGAATAGAGAGTAAGAAGGAACTGAAGCTATTTGATGATCACCACAGCGTTACTAGAAATAGCTTGGGCTTGTCGTTGTTGTTCGATTGCAANTTTACAAACTTCACATACTCTTCGCTTTTCCCTTTGCACATGTTTCCCTCCTCACCTACGGACAACATACGACCCATAATTCCATTAATATGACATATAATCATCAAAAAAAATTTCGGGGTGTAACAGGTTTTTTCAAACAGTCAGGCTAGAATCACTATAGGACTTTTATTTGCTTGGAATGTAGGCTTCGGGTTGAGTATGGTAGATATGAAAATAGTGACTAACCCTTCTTGGCACTAAACAACTTGGCTTCACTTTTTATTTTTTTAGCCCTTTTTCCTTTTTATCTTTTTTCCTCCCTTTTTCTCCATTCAACTGTCATTTGTGGATGTGGTGAATTTTCTCTTTTTCTTTTTCAACTTTGTTTCTTGCATTTTTCTTTTTCTCTTTATCTTTCTTATTTCTTTTTCTTCACCACACCCAACCTTTCATTAGCCAACTTTTTCTATTTTTCTCCTCCACCTCATCTATGCACCTCTACAATAGCCACCCTCAACTTAGGCATTTTGCCTAAGTTGATGTTCACATTATCCATGGAGGGATTAAGGCCAAAACAGGTTCATTATAAAGAAAATAGGGCAGGTGAATAGGCTGATCAACGAAAAGGTCACTTTTAGGCTCAACTATGGGATCAAGGAAATCATTTTATTTGGTAGGGTTATATAAGCTAAAAGTGGGCTAAATAAAAAACAACCTATGATCCTTTCCTAACCAACATCCTACAACCTATGTAAAGACCGATCGGGCAAGCTCTAGATCCTCTATATAGTATTGAACTAGGTAAGAATCTTCACTCACACATGGTACATGTATGCGTTTATTCTACCTATCTAGTTAAAACACAGCTAATCTACAATTACACATGCTAATCTATCAAATTCCATAAAAAGATCAACAATAGTCATGCTTTGCAATCAACATACATAGATAAACACAAAAAAAAATTAAAAGGGTCATTTTTTTCTGATAATTTCCAAAGCATCAAATGCATGTGCATTTATTGGTTGTAAAGTAATTCTAAAACAAAAAACAAAAAGAAAATCCTCAACATGTCGGTTTTGCTAGATAGCATGTCTGAGGGAAAAGAAACGTGGCAAAAAAACCCTCAGATGATCAAGACTCAAAATACAGGTACTCCCCCCTTTCAAAAGTCATGCTTTGTCCCCAAAGCAGTCTAAAAATGAAAAACCAAGAGAGGGACATACTTGTATCACTCTAAGCGCTCCAGTCAACTACTTAGACTTCACCGACCATTCATGGGTTACATCCCATGCAACACTTGATTTAACATCACGGCATGATGCAACTTTCTTGACCATTCAAGCCTCATCTAGATATACCTCCTCGATTCCCTTTACCTCATTGGTGATTCCCAAATACAACTTCACTCTCTACCCATTTACTTTAGACCTCTTGCCATCTTTGTTCTCTAATTCAACGGCACCATATGAGGACAGTTCCACCACTCGATATGGTCCCATCCATCTAGAATTTAATTTACCTGGAAGCAAGTGGAGCCTCGAGTTAAATAGGAGTACCAAATCAGTAACATTGAACTCCCTTTTTGCAATCTTCTGATCATCATAGATTTTCATTCTCTCCTTAAAGATGGTCACACTCTTGTAAGCACGCTGCCAAAATTCATCCAACTCATTCAGTTGATCTAGCCTTAACTTGGCTGCTTCACTCCAGTCTAGATCCAACTTCTTTAGTGCCCATAATACCTTAAACTCCAGCTCCACCGACAAATGACATGACTTTCCATAAACCAGATGATATGGTGAGGTGCCAATAGGGGTCTTATAAGCTATCCAATATTCCCAAAGTGCATCATCCAGCTTCCTAGACTAGTCCGTTCGGTTGGTGTTCACTGTTTTCGCCAGGATCGGGAGACTTCCACTTGTCCGCTTGACTTAGGAGGGTAAGGTGTTTCCTCCTTATGTTTTACACCATATTTCTTAAGCAAAGCTTTGAAGAGGCGATTACAAAAGTGTGATCCACCTTCGCTGATAATGGCTTTGGGAGTACCAAATCTGTAAAATATGTGCTTTCGCAGAAATATTGTGACAGTTTTCCCTTCATCGTTAGGGAGTACAATGGCTTCCACCAATTTTGAGACTTAATACACAACCACCAAAATATACTTCATCCTGTATGAGCTCACAAATGGGTCCATGAAGTCAATACCCCATACATCGAATTGCTCTACTTCTAGAATTGGGGTTAATAGTAGCTCATGCTTACGAGTGATGTCGCCCTTTCTTTGGCATTGATCACAAGACTTGGAAAAATCATATGAATCCTGGTGTATTGTGGTCCAGTGATAATGTTTAAATTCACTCCTCATAAAGAGAAAGTGTAAATGATAGTTAGCAAAACAAATATACCCGACAAGTGTCGGGGTCGAATCCCATAGGAAATAGTACTTATATGGCATGAAAGTTGTATGTCAAGTCAAACTAAGAAGCATAATTGCATTTAAAACAAACAAATAAAAATTTGGGGGTTCAAAAGATTGTAATTAAAATGTAAAAACAACTATTGATCAATCAACAAGATAACCAACTTGAATTAACAAAAGTGAGCAAGAGTTAGGGGTATGCTTTTGAAAGGGGTGTAAATTGGATTGGAATTGACTAGACAATCGAATTATTACTCATAAATATAAATAGCCATTCATGAGGTGTCACCTGATGTTTCTGATGTGCTGTGAGTTTATAGCATTTTCAATGCTTAAAATTGGGAAAATAGCATAGACTTAGGTGTGTTTATATAGATATGAGGTACTTTTACTTCATTTTCAAGAAAAATAGATGTTGGAGATGAATTGTGAAAAATATGGAGAAAAAGGCAGAAAAGTGGCTTAGTACGGATCTCAGTAGGAGCTGTACATCCTGGTATGAGCCATACTATGAATCGTGGAAAGGTCCAGCAGCAAATTTTGAAGCAAAGGCAAGTTACGGCTCATGGTACGAGCCGTACCATGGTAGTCGTGGAAAGTTCTAGGAGAAATTGCACAGGCAAAGTATCTTGGTACGGGTGGCAATCATGAGTTATGAGATCTACCTAAGACTCGTACCAAGGAACTATGGTAAAGACTTGAAGAATAGAGGACTGGCAAAACTCAAGATACAAGGAGTCACAGATTGTGGAATAAAGGTACGAGTCATATCATACCATTTGTGAAAGTTAACAGAAGATTCCAGCAATTGCAAGATCAAGCCACGGGAAGATTGTACGACTCGTAGGCTCTTGGTAAGAGTCATACTAGAAGTCAACACTTAGCTAGATTAAGCAGAAGCCAGCCAACGTATTAGTCAAGGTATGACCCGTACAATCCTATTATGGGTCGTAGTTGAAGGCGGCTATAGTTTTTTTATAGTTTCCCTGTTTGCTTAGGAGAAGGTTCAAATTGTTTGTATAAATACTCTTTAGGTTATTTTTAGTAGAAAGAAGCGATGAGAAGCAAAGAGAGGCAATTAGAGAGACAAGTTGTTGTGAATTTTAATTCAAGTCTTGGAGATTTCTTGTTTTGATTTCATCTTTATTCTTGGATTATTCAACATAAATTTTTGCAATATTCAAAGCATGTTTTCTTTTAATCATCATTGTAAGTTCTTAATTATGTGTTTGTCTATGAATGATAATAACAATCTTGCAATCATGAGAGGCTAAAACCTCCACAACTAGGGTTATGGGAACCATGGTAAATTAACGAACTAGGGTTACACGAAGTGATTTGAAACCAATGCTAAACACTTGTATTGTATTCTCTTCATCCTTAATGTTTCTTAATGAAGTGCAACATTAAGACTTGCCCGAATTCTTTACTTTCTTGAACCTAGAGAAGTAGAGATTAGGAAATGAGAATTACAACAAAGCCCTTATCTTTATGGGTCATTGAATAACTTGAGTCACAATCGTAGGATAGTTAATTTGGAAAAAAATTGATAATGGTTGAATTGAAACTGCTCATGAGACCTAACCCGACGATTGAGTATAGTCATCTAACAGGGATGAATCAGTCATTTGGATGAACCCTAGTTATTAGTTCTAGAAGTAAGCATCAAGATAAATCACGAGTGTAAATCCGAAGTAGTTATGAATCCATGGGGAACACTTACCCTAGTTAATTGTAAATTTTGATAAACAACAACCAACTTTCAATCTTTTTTTATAACTGCTTTCTATAAACCCCTCCTTTTGGAGATAACATACCTAAAAGCTTAAATACTTGCATTAGTCTATATCTTACCACATTCGCTGTATGTTCGACCCCAACCTTTGTTGGGTTCTTTATTGACAATGTCTGTTTCATACTTTATCAGGAGTATTAGTTTGAGCGTTATCAAAAAGTGGTGTCGTTGCTGGGGAATACAACTTAAGAATAGATTAATTGCTCGTGTTAAACTTTTAGTTGTTATTTCCTCATTTACAATTTTTTTTGTTTTTGACACCCATAATTTGTCTCTTGGGGAATGCCAAGTACTTGACGGAACGGAAACCCTCTGATTCCTCTTGATATTGAACTAGAAAGAAAACTGTGAAGAATGGAGAACCCAGAGCAAAGAGAGGCCCATCTTGCTGAAGAAGCTAGGCAAGCCGAGCTAGCTCGGCAAGCTGCACTTTAAGAAGCCGAGGATTCTCAGGATGAAGTCATAAATACTAGCCACCATGGAAGGGGCAATAGAGGCTAGAGATATGCTCCTTAGTTCTTTGATGAGGATGAACCAAATATTAATGAAGTCAGGTCAAGTGGAGCTGTCGTACCACCACCTTTGCCTGCTGGGGAAAAGTTTGACATCACTAGCACCATGATACAGTTGCTGAATATGAAAGGGGTGGGGTCATGCAGTGGATGATGCCAACATGAACTTGATGAACTTCGTCAGAATATGCAAGGCGTACAGGTTGCCCAGTGTAAGTCAGGATGCGATAATGTTGAGACTCTTCTCCTTCTCTCTTTTTGGAGAGGCCACTCTATGGTTGTTAGAGTTGCCCAATGACTCCATTACCAACTGGAGGGAGCTTAAATAGGCTATCCTAGAGAGGTTCTTTTCACCCTCCAGGATGCTATAGCTTAAGGATGAGATCTATAACTTCCGATAACTGAAAATGGAGGCACTTAATGAAACCTGGTTGAGATTTAAAAAAAGCCGACCAAGTGCCTGAACCATAAAATTCCAAATGACAGCTTGTTGGAGATTTTTTTACAGATTTTTGAATAATAACACAAAAGTTGTAGCAGATACCGTGGCGGGAGGAGCACTGATGAGTCACACATGGGAGCAAGCTGCCACTATTCTTGACAGAGTGACTAAGACTAACAGAGCCTGGCACACCAGGGAAGCGGAAGCAACAACAGGTATGTATGTTATTGGTATGAATGCAGACCAATGAAAGAAGGAGGAGGAGCGTGATCGGGAGTTGGCCCACATGCGTACATCATTAGACATACTCATGAAGCATATCATGGGCTCTGGGGCTAGAAAGGTAAATGCAGTGGGAGCTTAGGGATAGGAGCCGAGGTCGTGAGCGAGAGGGATAATGGAGAAAGAATGATGGTTACTGCAACGACTGGACATGTTTGTATGTGCCTCCTAATGCACGTGAGGGTGAGGCTAGGCCCTCAAAATTGGAAAGCATGATGGCTGAGATGCTTAAGAAGGTGAGATCCACTGAGGAGCAGTTGAAAGATATCCGGGGATATATCTGGCATGAGCCAAAAACTTTAGTCGCATGCCAAAACTATCAAGAAAATTGAGCAGCAGCTGGGTCAATTGTCGGCATCCCTGAACCCTAGGAAAAAGGGAACACTACATAACAACACAGTGCAAAATCCAAAGAATGATAGTCAATGTATGGCTATGATGACTAGGAGTGGAAAGACCACAGTTGATCCCTCTCTACCAGTTGTAGTTGAGATGGAAAGGAAGAAAGAGATCGTGATTGATGAGGATGATGAGGTTGCTGAGCATGAGTTCACAGGTGATGTTGAGTTGACAAAGACTCCAGTTGAGGTAAAGGAGTCCAGAGCTGATAATGGTAATAAACAAGGGGCCACGCAAATCTATAAGTCTATCCCACGATCACCGCCACCGTTCCCTCAAAGGATGAAGAAAAAGGCAGAAGATGGTAAGTTCCAAATATTTCTATCTATGCTTAAATAGCTTTCTGTGAACATACCATTGGTCAAGGCATTGGAGAAGATGCTTGGATATGCCAAATTTATGAAGGACCTTGTGACCAAGAAAAAGTTCGTAAGCTATAAGCCGGTAGGTAACTTACTTCGTTGCCAATACCATAGCTTCAGGGGTCCTTGCTCAGAAGAAGGAGGATCTAGGTGCCTTCACCATTCTATGTACGATTGGTGACTTTGAGTTTGCGAAGGCACTCTATGCCTTGGGAGCAAGCATCAACTTGATGCTATTGGCTGTGTTCAAACAGTTGGGCTTGGGAGCCCCCCCACTGACCTCGATGCAACTATTGATGGCAGACCGCACAGCTAAAAAGCCAGTGGGGATTCGAGTTGATGTACTTGTCAAGGGGCACCACTTTATCTACCCAATGGACTTCATAATCCTTGATTGTGAGTTTGATTTTGAGGTCCCCATTATCTTGGGGCAACCATTACTAGCTACTGGAAGAGCCTTGGTAGATGCGGAAGCTATCCAATTAAAGTTTAGGTTAAATAAAGAGGAGGTCACTTTCAATGTTTGTCGATCCATGAGTAGCCCAATGAGTTTAAGGTTGTAACACCTATTGATGATGATTCTGAGTTTCTTGATGAATTCTGAGTAGTCAAGAGACTTGCGTCATGCCGAGATGTTAAATCTAGCTCTTCTTGGGAGGCAACTCAAGTAACATAACTTTTGTGTGTTCAGTGTGCAAGCAAAACAAAAATAGGTGGGAGAAATTTCAGACCAAACTAGTACTACGAGCCTCAGTACGACTTGTATGAAGATTGTATGGGCTGTAGCGCTAGTCATGGTAAAAAGTAGAAGAAAAAATTCATGCTACGATTGGTAATTACGACTCGTACCAAGGTTGTACGGGTCATAGTACTCACTGTAACCATGAATTGTGCTAAGTGTGGAATTTCAGAGAAAGTGACTTATGAGTCATTGTACGAACTATACCATCATGGTATGGGTCATACCTTGTACTCGTGGGTCCTCAAATGAGTTTTCTTAGTCTTCTGCTACGAGTCTAAGGGACGATCCATGACGGGCTAATTAAGTATTTCAACCCGACTTGACCCAAATGTCCAAAGTCCGACCTAACCTATTTAAAATTGAATTTCTTCAATTTTTCACTCCCACACAAACATCAATATCGAACCTACGACTCTCACCCAATATCCATACACCTGTAACTCAAAAATCTCAATCGATTCAAGCTTGAAGTTGTGCAAAATTGCATCTGCACACTTGTAATTTATACCCTAATCACTGAATCAAGCATAAAGTCAAGATTACACTTGAAAAATCATGTAAGTAAAACTATTAAATATTGCAAAAAGGCTTGACTTGTATGAACTGCTATTTGAGCACTGTGATTCCTTGAAATCGCTGTCAATGGGCAGAGGAAGATGATCAATAGCTTATGTTATCTTGATTGAATGGGTAAGAATTCGCATGCTCAAACAACTGAACTAAAATTGTTAACTACTGTATTACATGGTGTGATGCACATTTGGGAGTGAACTGGGTATGCATAAATAATGAAAATTGGTAGTTTAAAATGGGGAAGAGTGCCCAGAGCAAAGAGTGGCTTTAGCTGAACAACTGAGCAAAAAATAAAGATGAGGCCAGGCTTCACAAGTCTTCCTATGACTCGCGGTTTCATACCACAACTCGTATGATGACTCGTTGTGACTGTCCTAGGTTAATAAAAATGTAAGTTTTGGTACAAATCTTGGTACGATTCGTATAATCCCACTACGAGTCATACTTGGTGATCGTACCATGAAGCAATAAGGGTAAAAATCCAAAGGAGATTGTACAACCCTACCTACGACTCGTGAAAACAAAGTATGATCCATAACACGAGTCGTAGAAAAACACAGAACAACACAATCAAGAGAATCCTTCAGTACGACTCTTAGTACGAACCGTACCATCATGGTACGAGTTGTACATAGGAGTTGTGACAGGACTATTATAAAGCACGAGTCTTAGTATGGGTAGTACCACCATTGTATGACTCGTACTGTAGACTCATGGAAAACATTAGAGGGTATTTTTCTTGCTTTATTTTTTTCAAATCATAAATACTAACCATTTTCTCCACAGGTACAATGAAAATGAAGAAAGAGCAACCAAATCTAAATAGGACAAGAGAGCTAGAGCGGAAATAGCTGCTCGGAGGGCATTGAGAGATGAGCCCTCCGACTCTGATCAAGAATTAAAATCCCCTCGTGGTTTGGTGGAAGAGTACTGAGTAGAGACATCTGACACTTATGAGCCACTGACCACTAGGGCTCAAGCAAAGGTACAGGTCGAAACCACTTCTACCACTCTAGTCACTGCTCCCCAGTTTGAAGAGGGAGTAGAGGAACAGGTTCAAGAGTTCGAGAGTGACTCTAATGATGATGAGGGGTCTGAGGAAGCCTAATATGAAGATGGAAACAACAAGAAAGGGTCTGAAGAAGGAGATGATGCAAAGGAAATTGAGCAGACCCAGCCTATAGGAAGGCGTACTATAAGGTGGCAGGTTCCCGGGGAATAGGAGATTTATGAGCAGGGCTTGGCGCTCACATCCAAGCAACACCCTAGGCGTAGTATTCAAGACGAACAACAGATCCTCACTAGTGCCTTGAATGGGGTTGAGGAAATGAAGCAGATCTTTAGCTTCTATGGGTTCGAGTAGATGGCTAGGACCCCTGATCAATACAGTCTAGAGATTTACAATTGAGTGCGCCGACCACCACTAACGCCACAGATGCAATGAAGGTACAACCTCCACAGGATGATAGGAGTGCTTAGTGCGCCACATATATGTCCCTTTCCCTTGTTCTTATATTTTATGCTTCAGGGATGAAGCATGTTTTTAAAAGAGGGGGTGTACTCTTATTTTTTGGAATTTTTGATTCGTCTGAGGGTTTTTCTTACCGTGTTTCTTTTTCATTGGGATGATATCTAGTAAAACCAGCATGTTTAGGTTATTATCATTTAATTAGAAGTATCTTAGAATTACTTTGCAGCCAACAAATGCTATCTAGTAGAACCGACATGTTTAGGTTGTTGAAATTTTTTTATGTTAGATGTGTAGTTTAAATACAATTGCATAACTTTTGTGGATCTTTGTATGACATTTAAATTATGAGCATGAGTAGTTGTAATTTATTCATGCATGAACTGGATAGGTAGATTGATGACTACACGCAAGTGCACGTGGTCGAACAAGTAGTAAAATGGCTCAAGTAAGCCAAGTATCGATCCCACGGGGACTGGACTACGGTATCAATTTAATCAAGTGTTAATAAACTTTAACTCTAAA
>JACEIK010001194.1:164256-186665 GCA_018107945.1 Datura stramonium
TTATATAAAATTACATGAAAATGTATATAATTAATTAGATAAACAAGGTAAAACTAAGTTATAAAGTATCACTTGGACATGCTATTTTACCCACGATCATAGATTCAATGCAAACTGGTACCACGAGTGAGTGAGGTTGTATACCTAGTTCAATACTGTGTAGAGGATCTAGAACTTGGTCGGTTGGTCTTTGCATAGGATTTAGGATGGTTTGGAGATGATCATAGGCTGTTATTGATTGATTAGCCACTTTATCCTAAATGACCCTACCAAATGATGATGAATCCCTTGATCCCAATTTTGACCCTTATATTGACCATTCTTCTTTGATTAACCTTTAACCTTATCCCTTTTTTTTATAATGAACCTGTTTTGGCCCTAGTCCCTCCTTGGACATTGTGAATCTCAACCTACGCAAAATGCCTAAGTTGAGAATGACTATAGTAGGGGTGCATAGATTGTGGGGAGGTGAAAAAGGAAAAGAAAGGAAAAAGGGTTTAAAATGAGGTGTGGTATAACAAAAAAAAAGCTGAAAAAGAAAAATTGAAAAAAAATACAAGAGAAAAAGGAACAAAAAAATGAGAAAAATACACCACACTCATATATTACATGTAAATGGAGAAAAGAGAAGAAAAAATTGAAAAAGTGAAAAATAGGTTAAAAAGTGTAAAGTGGAGCCACAAGTATGTAGTGTCAAGGAGGGTTTAGTCACTAAATTCAGTATTTACCATACCCAGCTCGAAGCCTATATTACAAGCCAAACAAAGTCCTATAGTGATCCTAGTTTAGCTGTCCAAAGAACCAAAGTAGAGAAAATAAAGGAAAGCCTATGGTATCTAATGTGCAGTATTTGGAACTTCATTGGGAGAGTGAGAGTCCCATCTTTTTAGTCTCAAGTTCATTATTTTATATATCTGTGAGTGTTGGGGACTTCATTTGCTATGAGGGTACCTGGTTTGTGTTGTATTCTACCAATTATCTATGTGAATAGCATTGGTGATAGCTCAATTCTTTGCTGATATTTGGATGCCATATCTTTATCCCTGTATGTCATTGATTGTGATTACATGTGTACATAGTTGATTCAGTTTTAGTGAAAAAGGTTCAATAGTTGATTATGGTTCATAGTGCAAATTTTGTTGTGTTGGCTGTAGGTATTCTAGGTTTATTTTCTTGTTAAGCATCATTTTTAGTTCTTTTTGTTTTCTTTGCCTGAGGACATGCAAAAGTCCTAAGTTGAGGGTGTTGATATGTTGTGAGTTTACAACACTTTTGATGCTTAAAACTGGGAAAATAGCATGGACTTAGTTGTGTTTATATGGATATGAAGTACTTTTACTTTGTTTTTAGGGAAAATAGATGTTGGAGCTGAAAAGTGCAAAAGATGGAGAGAAATGCAGAAAAGTGGCTTAGCACAGATCTCAATACGATCCATACTAAGAATCGTGGAAAGGTTCTGGAGAAAATTGTGAAGTAAAGGCAAGTTATGGCTCCTAGTACGAGTCGTACCATGGCAGTCGTGGAAAGTTCTAGGAGAAATTGCACAGGACAAGTATCTTGATATGGGTGGAAATCACGAGTCGTGACTTCTACCTAAGACCCGTATCGAGGAACCATGGAAAAGACCCGAAGAATAAAAGACTGGCAGAACTCCAGGTACAAGAAGGAGTCACGGATTGTGGAATAAAGGTACGAGTCGTACCATACCGTCCCTGAAAGTTAACAGAAGATTCCATAAATTGCAAGATCAAGACACGGGAAGATTGTACGACTCTTAGGTTCTTGGTAAGAGTCAGTAGTAAATACTTAGCCAGATTCAGCACAAGCCATCCAACGTACAAGTAAGCATTGGGATAGATCACGAGTGTAAACCCAAAGTATTTATGAATCCATGGGGAATGCTTACCCTAGTTAATTTCAAATCTTGATAAACAACAACCAATTTTCAATCTTATTTTATAACTGTTTTCTATAAATCCCCCTTTTTGGAGATAACATACCTAAAAGCTTAAATACTTTAATTAGTCTATATCTTACCATATTCCCTGTGGGTTCAACCCCAATCTTTGTTGGGTTCTTTATTGACAACGTCCGCTTCATACTTTATCAAGAGTGTGAGTTTGAGTGTTATCAGTTTCTCTACCATGAGGGTTCCTTTTGCCTTGGGTTTTCTCAAACCCCAAGGTCCCAAACAATATATCCATTAAGACTTAGGTCAGATTTTAGCTATTTCTAGCCTCAAATCTCTCATGGGTGAATGATTATGGATTTTATCTATCTCTAGCCTAACCCCACAAAATCAACACCCAATTTCCCACCATTGCTTTCTCACCCATACTCAATCTCTCTTTTTCAAGAAAAAATAGAGTTAGTAAACATCACCCAAATTTGCAACTATGAGTAATTTAATTATATATTCAGAGAAAACAACAGATTTATATTAAATGAGTAACACTAAGAATAATCTAACAATACCCTATCCAATTTAACCCTAATTCATGCACACACCCCTAGCTAAGAGATTTAGCTACTCATTGATGACAAATATAACATTAAATCAACAATTAAAATCATAAAATTCATCATCAAGAGTTAATTTCAAGCTCACAATTGTATTTAATGGAGGTTATTTACCTTAATGAAGAAGAAGGAAAAAGCTATTCAATATTCTATCTCTCTAACTTTCTACTCTCTACAAATCTGGAAGGAATGATGTGGTACTTTATAAAATAATGTACAGAAATAGGTCAAAATGCTCCTAAAGTTCTATGCTGGATGATTTTTCCCTTCCTACAGGCAGTGCCACTTGCGAGTCACCCGCAGAACGCTGCTACATCGCAGGTGCATGGGCAGTGAACTTGGGTCCTACTAATACCGGTGGTTCGCAGCTGCTGCCCCGCGTTCCACTGGTGCTCATTCCACTCTGGTCCAATAAGCTTCTGCATTCCAGCTGACATTTTGCCGGCTCCATTCCGTGGAGCACTAGTCCCATTCATTTAATTCCATGCTTTTGCCCAAGTTCTTGCTTTCTCTCTTTATATTAAATACCTACAAAACTAAAGAGAAAGAGCATAAAATCCTCTTAAATGACTTGAAGATTAAGCAAAACCTCATGTTTAAAAGCCTAATGAGTTGGTAAATTACCAACTAATCAGCCAATAGTACCCGCACTGCAGAATATTGTGTGCAGTTCGGATAACACTATGATGACCTTAAATGGATATGAGTGGCAGGCCTCAAGTATGCTCAGCATCTCAACCTTTGGAACACACCTACGAATCAGCCCATCCTCACAAATATAAAACAAATATGGCTCATCCCAGTAGTATCTCCGTGCATCAAATAGGAACTTCTTTCTTTGCTGCAATGTAAGATATGCTAGTATTGTCAATTACCAAATAATTTGCATAGTCGGCTAACCATGGGATCAAATATTGAGATGCAACCAATAATAGCTCATTTGGGAAAGAATCATCAATGTTGATCTCATCTTTCAATCTTACCTCTACCTCCAATCTGGATAACTGATCAACCACCTAATTCTGAGTCCTCTTTCTGTCACGACCTGAACATAGCCCCGGATCGTAAAATAGGATAAGAAACCCCGAGAGGCCCCAAGTCGACCCATGGCATAGGCATACATCTAACTTCATTCACTTTAAGAGAAATACTGAACATAATACATAGCGGAAACGTAAACATAACATAACATATCATAACATAAGAAAATATCTAGACCTACATGCAAGCTGAGTACTACATACTGTCTGAAAGCCTCTACTGCATAAGATGGGTTGATGGGACAACACCCCCAACTAACCCAGCCAAGTACTAAAACATAAGATGACATAAGGTCTAGTCAAATAGCCCTCGAAACATGAGGACTCACTGATAAGCTGAAGGTGAACTCTGAAATGGTCTAAAGAAGAGGATGAGCCTAAGAGCCGAGTCATGTATCATGAAACAATCAACATAGAAAGCATGCAGTCAGTACATGGAATGTACCGAGTATGCAAGATAAGTAAAACTAACATTTAAAATATATAAAATTCATAAGTGATCATAAAAGTAGTACATCATGCTCATATCATAAATATCGCAACATAACATAAGGCTCAAGGTTTTTAAAACATTCGTAATACATTTGAAATCATAATCATGAGAGAAAAGCCGTATTGAACATAACTTAAGCCAATATACATAATCATAGACATGCATAAATCATGAGGAACAGTGGGAGATTCACTTAACGTACATACCCCATATGAGCACACATGAAGCCCGACTTATAACCCTAGTCGGGAGGGTATCCGTACCTTACCAAGGGTAGAACCATAAAAGTGTGATATCACCATGAAAAGGGCCATTTGGGCTGGGGACAGTCGCATGGGAGGTCCCAACAAACCTATGATGGCACATATTTTATGAGATCCGGGGCAGAACCTAGGCCCCGAACCTACTCGATGTTTGATACTACTCCCAAAACATATATAGTGCTCATAGTATATCATGCATGAATTCATGGGCTAGTTAAATAATGATAATCATAAGAGTACTTGTACATATGTGAACTAGCCATGACATAAGGCCCGTGAGTTGGCCAAAAACATAATTCATGAATCATAGGTTTCATGCATACTCGTAGATCATACATATAACTTAAAAATCATCAAATCATGGCGGATAATTGAATAAATATATATTTCAAATCATAAATCATGATGGGTTTGTAAATATCAACAATTGAAGAGAAGATCATAAATCGATTCATCATAGATCGCGCAAAATTTGGCTTAATTCGATAGAAATCGAAATCGATAATTTGATAAGTAAAATAATTGTAAAATCTGATCAAAATCCATAAAATATGATGTAAATCATAAATCATAATAGCCCATTAGCAAAACATTAGATTTTTACAAAATTAAATTCAAAACCCCATGAGATTTTTGATAGATTTTCATAAATTAATAGAAAATGATCATGGGTGTGAATGGAAACACCCGTTTGTAACCCTAAATACCTGGGTAGGATCAGAGTTTAAATTTCTTGAATTCCTAAGAATGAATTGATAGGAAAAATCTTGAATCTATGCTTGATCTCTCTAGAATTCTCTTAATTTGCATGCTTGGAAATGACTTATGCAAAAGGGACTTAACCTATCTTATCATGCCTAGAAAAACGACGTAGTTTAGGGCCTTAGAGCATAGAAAGGTCGAAAATACCCTCAATGAAATCACCCTAAAAACTACACTGGTCGCTCCCACGGACGTACCAATGAGTCGTTGGTGGACACCACGACTCGTGGTACAATCCGTCGTCTGCACTGTCTATACCCTGATCTCGGATCCCAGCCACGACTCAACAGGATGAGTCGTTACCTCCCACGGGTCATTAGATCGACCGTTGTTAGCCCCTTCACAAACCTAAACATCCCTTACCACGAGCCTCACCATGACTCATGGTTACTTCTAACGAGTCGTGGTCTCGATTTGTTACATTCACTGGAAATTCTAGCAACCAAACGACGACTGGAGACCATGGGTCGTCACTTCTCACCATGAGTCGTTGGATGACCCATGGTATCCCCAACTTCTAAGGTCCAACTTCTCCCACAACTGCAGACAAAGACTTGTTGTTTCAAGTAACGATCGTTACTTCATCCATTGTCTCCACTACCACCAGGACTCCCAAGACCACAATTGCATACGACGAACTGTGGTTTCAAACAACGAGTCGTTACGTCGCCCGTTCTGTGACATTTTCTCAGCTTTTCGGCCAATCTTCAATTTAGACCCCGGGTCTAATCTTAGGCATCCTCGAATGTTGGAAACAAGCATAAAACAAAGGCATGCAATCCTTACACCTAAATACTAATCATTTAAGCCGAAACTAACGGAATGACTACCTCCGATTCATATCACATAGTTGAACCGATTTCATGCTTCACATACACATCTATATACATAAAAGAAACTTGAACACACGATTTGAACATGAAACTAAATAGAGTTATAGGGAAAAACTAATACCTCAAGTCGAAACTAAGCCGGTAGAGAATAAGTGTGGTTATTTAGCCATCATATCCCCTTCGGCTTCCCACATAGCTCCTTCGACATGCTGATTTCTCCATAATACTTTCACTGAAGCTACTTCCTTGTTCCTTAGATTCCGAACCTGGTGATCTAATATTTCCACTGGAACCTCCTCATAGCTAAGGCTATCTTTTACACCCACGCTGTCCACCGGGACTACTAGAGCTGGATCTCCCAAACATTTCTTTAAAAGCGATACATGAAACATAGGATGCACAGAAGACAACTCTGAGGGCAGTTCCAACTCATACGCCACCTTATAAACTCTTCTCATAATCTGATAGGGACCAACATAGCGGGGATGGAGTTCCTTTCTTTCCAAATCGCATTACTCCCTTCATGGGAGATAGCTTTAGAAATACCCAATCGTCCACCTTGAACTCCAATTATCTCCTCCTCACATCAGCATATGACTTTTAAAGACTCTGAGTTGTTTTCAGCCTGTCCCTTATCAACTGAACCTTCACCACAGCCTCATGGGCCGAATCTGGCCCTATCATAGCTGCCTCACCAACCTCAAACCATCCGATGGGCGATCTACATCTCCGCCCATAAAGAGCCTCGAATGGTGCCATCTGAATGCTGGAGTGATAACTGTTATTGTAAGCGAACTCAATCAGGTGAAAGTGATCATCCCAACTACCTTTAAAGTCCATCACACATGCTCTCAGCATGTCCTCGAGAGTCTGGATTGTCTATTCCACTTGACCATCTGTTTGCAGATGAAATGCTGTGCTGAGCTTAACCTGAGTCCCAAGCCCTTTCTTAAAAGACCGCCAAAACTGGGAGGTAAATTGGGTACCTCAGTCTGAAATAATGGACAAGGGCACTCCCTGCAGTCAAACCAACTCCCGAATGTATAGTTTGGCATAATCATCCATTGAATCTGTGGTCTTTACTGGTAGAAAATGTGCAGTCTCGGTCAACCTGTCTACCACAACCCAAATGGAATCATATTGTCGGCGAGTACGAGGTAATCCTGTGATGAAGTCCATATTAATCTCTTCCCACTTCCAAGTAGGAATGATGATATCCTGAAGTACTCCTTCCGGCCTTTGATGCTCAACTTTTACTTGTTGACAGTTCGGGCACTTGGCTATGAATTCTGCAATATCCTTTTTCATGCCATCCCACCAATAGATTTGTCGTAAATCATGATACATATTTGTGGTACCCGGATGGATGGAATACCTGGATCCATAAGCCTCATGCAATATCCGATTCCTCAAGTCGTCAACACCTGGGACACATAGGCGACCCTGATACCGAAGCACACCATCTCCCCCTTGGGAGAAGACCTCTACCTTCTGACTTCAAACAACTTCTTTCAACTTCATCAAAATCGGATCCTCCTCTTGCCTAGCTTTCACATCAATTACTAAGGACAATTCTGATCTACTTTGAACAACAACACCACCATCAGTGGAGTCAACCAGTCTAACCCCCAACCTTGTGAGTCGATGTACATCCTTCACCAACTCCTTTTTCCCTTTGTCCAAGTGGGACACACTCTCCATGGAAAGTTTGCTAAGTGCGTCTGCTACCATATTAGCCTTACCTGGATGGTAAAGAATACTCATATCGTAGTCTCTGAGTAGCTCTAACCACCTCCTTTGACATAGATTGAGGTCCTTCTTTGAAAACACATATTGTAAGCTTTTGTGGTCCATAAACACATCCACAAGGACCCTATACAAGTAATGTCACCATATCTTCAATACGGATACCACCGCGGCCAACTCTAGATCATGGGTCGGGTAATTCTTCTCATGGATCTTCAACTGTCTAGAGGTATATGATGTCACCTTCCCTCGCTGCATCAATACACAACTGAGTCTGATTCTTGAAGCATCACAATACACCACGAAACATTTGTACCCTCATGTAGGGTCAACACCGGTGCGGTAGTAAGTCGAGTCTTCAACTCTTGGAAGCTCTTCTCACAAGCCTCCGACCATTGAAACTTCACCTTTTTCTGAGTCAATTTGGTCAAAGGTGCTGCAATTGATGAGAAACCCTGAACAAATCTTTGGTAGTAGCCAGCTAGGCCCATGAAACTCCAAATATCTGAAGGATTCACCAGTCTAGGCCAATTCTTCACCGCTTCAATTTTTTGAGAATCTACTTTTATGCCTTCGCTTGATACCACATGGCCAAAAAATGCTACCGAGTTCAACCAAAACTCGCACTTGCTGAACTTCGCATACAATTGGCGATCCTTGAGAGTTTGAAGCACTACTCTCAAATGAGCGACATGCTCCTCTTCGCTCCGAGAGTATATAAGGATGTCATCAATGAACACAATCATGAACATGTCCAGATATGTATTGAACACCCTGTTCATCAGGTCGATTAAAGCTATAGGACCATTTGTTAGTCCAAAAGACATAACTACAAACTCATAATGACCATACCGTGTCCTGAAGGCTGTCTTCGGAATATCACACTCCCGAACCCTAAGTTGATGATACCCAGACCAGAGATCTATCTTTGAGAAACATTTGGCACCCTGAAGTTGGTCAAACAAGTCATTGATCCTGGGAAGAGGGTACCTATTCTTAACGGTGACTTTATTCAATTGTCGATAGTCAATGCACATCCGAAGAGAACCATCCTTCTTCCGAAAAAACAAAACTGGTGCATCCCATGGGGACTTACTTGGTCTAATGAAACCCTTATCTAGCAGGTTCTTCAACTGATCCTTCAATTTCTGTAGCTCAGCTGGAGCCATCCTGTAAGGAGGAACAAAGATAGGATGTGTATCGGGTAGAAGATCACTACAAAAATCAATTTTCCTCTCGGGAGGAACACCTGGAAAATCATCGGGAAACACCTCTGGATACCCACACACCACCAGAACTGACTGGATAGTCGGGGTCTCGGACTCAACAACCTTAACCCTAACTAAATGATACATGCAACCCTTGGAAATCATCTTTCTGGCCTTAAGATATGAAATGAATCGACCTGCTGGTACCGCCGAACTACCCTTCCACTCCAAGACTGATTCGCCCAGAAAACGGAATTCCACTGCACGGGTTCTACAATTTATAGAAGCATAACACACATACAACCAATCCATTCCAAGAATAATATCAAAATCAGTCATGGATAAGTCGACAAGGTCTACAAAGGTGATTTTATGCAATATAGTCACCATGCATCCTCTATACACTCACCTAGCTACAACCGAATCACCAATAGGAGTAGAAACTATAAATGGTTCTGACAGAGTCTCTGGACTAAATCCAAAGCTACTAGCAATGTAAGAAGTCACAAAAGAAAAAGTAGCCCCCAGATCTAGCAAAGCATAAACATCAATATGAAAAACACGCAACATACTAGTGACCACATTGGGGGAGACCTCCTGCTCCCGACGGGGTGCTAAAGCATAGAACCTATTTTGGCGTTGACCACCGACTGAACTAGTCGAGGCACCCTGCTGAGGGGGACGTGCTACTGGAGTGGCTGAAATGGGTACTGGCATACGGGCTCCACCGCCCCCTGAAATAGATGAAGGGCAATCCCTAAGTTTGTGTCAGAGTTTGCCACACTCGAAAAAAGAATCCGAGCCGACTAGGCACCTCCCCGAGTGATTTTTGCCGCACTTCGCACAAGTTGGGAATGTGCGCTCCATCTGCACGCTACACTGGCCTCTCGAGTCTGGAGCCCTGCTCCTCCGATCCCCTCAGAATATAGACGGCGTACTGGCCGATGATGGTGCTGGAGAAATAGACCTATGCTGAGACTGCTGACGCCTGTCCACCCCCTGATCTGACTAGAAAAGTCCCGTAACTATCGGTAACAAACTCAGCAACCTTAAGTTCCCTCATCTCTTGAGGGAAAAACCGATCCAAGAATGCCGCGTGGAACTCTTCACAACCTATAGGGCCTGCACCCACTGCCCTAGCATCCCTCCACTATTTGAACCATATGTAAGCCACCCCCTTTAGCTGATAGGAGGCCAATTCAACACTGGGTGATCTTTAGAACCTCCTCGATGAAATTGTGCGGATCCTTATCCACCTTGGACCAAAGGAACTCTGAAGGGTTCTTCCCCAAGAAATCTCTAACCTGGGCTGCTGCTGCATTGCCATTCTGTGGAATATGCGCAACGGCATGCTGGTTGACCTGAGCAGTCAAGGCTTGCGCCAACATCTGGATAGCCGCCCGAAACTCCGTGTGGGCAACTGGCTCTAGTGTTTGGGGTCCTGAACAGTTGGAGCTTGTTGATGCCCATCATCATTGCCATCTTCGCGGCCCTCACCGTTCCTATTTCTTCTTCATTTCATTCTTCTGGGAGTCATGATTCTTCAATACTGAATAGCACAAACTATAAGGATCGAAATACTTTTCATCGCACGACATAGATCATGAAAGAAGGGAACATTTCCTAAACGTCTCATAGCCTCTTCATAAGTGTGGCGTGCTTCACACCCATGAAAAAGACTTTACTTAACATGGCTTTCAAACACCCTAGGACACTTCAAAACCTATTTCTCTAATACCAAGTTTGTTACGACCCGAACGTAGCCCCGAAAAGTAACACGGGACAAGGAACCTTGAGAGGCCCCAAGTCGACCCATGGCATAGGCATACATCTAACTTCATTCACTTTAAATGGAAGACCGAACATAATACATAGTGGAGACGTAAACATAACATAACATATCATAACATAAGGAAATCTCTAGACATACACGCAAGCTGAGTACTACATACTGTCTGAAAGCCTCTATTGCATAAGATAGGTTGATGGGAAAACACCCCTAACTAACCCAGACAAGTACTGAAACATAAAATGACATAAGGTCTAGTCAAATGGCCCTTGGAACATGAGGACTCACCGACAAGCAGAAGGTGAACTATGAGATGGTCTAGAGATGAGGATGAGCTTGAGAGCCGAGTCATGTATCATGAAACGATACATCATAGAAAGTATGCGATCAGTACGTGGAATGTACCGAGTATGCAAGGTAAGTAAAAAGGACATTTAAAATTTATAAGATCCATAAGTGATCATAAGAGTAGGACATCATGCTCATATCATAAATATCGCAACATAACACAAGGCTCAAGATTTTTAAAACATTCATAACACATTCAAAATCATAATCATGAGAGAAAAGCCATATTGAACATAACTTGAGCCAATATACATAATCATAGACATTCATAAATCATGAGGAACAATGGGAGATTCTCTTAACCGGCATACCCCATATGAGCACATATGAAGCCTGACTTGTAACCCTAGTCGAGAGGGTGTCTGTACCTTACCAAGGGTAGAACCATGAAAGTGTGATATCATCATGAAAAGGGCCATTTTGGACGGGGATATTCGCATTGGAGGTCCCAACATACCTATGGTGGCATATAGTTTATGAGATCCGGGGCAGAACTTAGGCCCCGAACCTACTCGATACTACTCCCAAAACATATATAGTGCTCATAGTATATCATGCATGAATTCAGGGGCTAGTTAAATCATGATAATCATAAACATACTTGTGCATACGTGAACTAGCCATGACATAAGGCCCGTGAGTCGGCCAAAAACATAATTCATGAATCATAGGTTTCATGCATACTCGTAGATCATACATATAACTTGAAAATCATCAAATCATGGTGGATAATTAAATAAAACTATATTTCAAATCATAAATCATGCTAGGTTTGTAAATGTCAATAATTGAAGAGAAGATCATAAATCAATTCATCGTAGATTGCACATAATTAGGCTTAATTCAGTAGAAATCGAAATCAATAATTTAATAAGTAAAATAATTGTAAAATCTGATCAAAATCCATAAAATATGATGTAAATCATAAATCATAATAGCCCATTAGCAAAACATTAGATTTTCACAAAATTGAATTCAAAACCTATGAGATTTTTGATAGATTTTCATAAATTAATAGAGAATGGGCATGGGTGTGATCGAAAACACCCATTCATAACCATACATACTTGGGTAGGATCAGAGTTCAAATTTCTTGAATGCCCAAGGATGAATTGATAGGGAAAAGCTTGAATCTATGCTTGATCTCTCTAGAATTCTCTTAATTTGCATGCATGGAAATGGCTTATGCAAGAGGGAATTGATCTATCTTATCATGCCCAGAAAATACGTAAAATGATGTAGTTTAGGGCCTTAGAGCATAGAAAGGTCGAAAATACCCTTAACGAAATTACCTTGAAAAGCTGCACTGTCGCTCCCATGGACGTAACAACGAGTCGTTGGTGGATACCACGACTCGTTGTACGATCCGTCGTCTACACTAACTATAACCTAATCTTGGATCCCAGCCATGAATCAACAGGACTAGTCGTTATTACCTCCCACGGGCCGTTAGATCGACCGTTATTAGCCCCTTTACAAACCTGAACATCCCTTACCACGAGCCTTACCACGACTCGTTACTTCCAATGAGTCGTGGTCTCGATCCATTACATACACTGGAAATTCTAGCAACCAAATGATGACTGGTGACCACGGGTCATCACTTCTCACCAGGAGTCGTTGGATGACCCGTGGTATCCCCAACTGCTAAGGTTCAACTTCTCCCACGACTGCAGACAATGACTCATTATTTCAAGAAACGAGTTGTTACTTCGTCCGTTGTCTCCACTGCCACCAAGACTCCCAAGACCATGACTGCATACAACGACCTGTGGTTTCAAACCATGAGTCATTACTTCGCCTGTTCTGTGACATTTTCCCAGCTTTTTGGCCAATCTTCAATTTTGACCCCAGGTCTAATCTTAGGCATTTTCGGGGTATTAAACTTTTGGTCCTTTACCTCGAACTCAAATTCTTGTAAGAGAAATACTCTTCTAATTAGCCTTGGTTTGGCATCCTTCTTTGACATCAGATACAATAATGCTGCATGATCCATATGGACAATCACCTTAGTCCCGAGCAAGTATGCCCAAAACTTTTCAAATGCAAAGACTATTGTTAACAGTTCCTGTTCAGTCACTGTGTAATTTTTCTGAGCTACATTGAGTGTCTTACTGGCATAATAGATTGGGTGGAATATCTTCACTCTCCTTTGTCGCAAGACAACACCTAGGGAAACTCCACTGGCATCACAAGTCGGGAGCTTTAATAATGGGGGCGGAGGTGAGTCTCTCCTTAAGGGATTTGAAGGCTTTTTGTAATACTCTGAAAATCCTAAGATCAAACCCGGGAGTTAAAACAGAGAAAAATAGAATTTTCTGCACCAGGTCATAGGACGAGTCGTCCAGTGACCCACTGGGTATGCCATGAGTCGTTAAGTGACTCATGGTGTAGAGGATAAGTTGGTTATGAATTATGGTCTTGGGGTTGACCATGAGAGAAGGCAAGGCTCGTGGTCAGGACCATGAGTTGTTGGGTCTGTCATGGTCAAAAGTTGACTGAAGAGTTGATGTCTAGGAAGTATGGGTAACGACTAGGTCACCGCGAGTCGTGGTGTCCCCCGTGTTGACCAGTGTTGAGCTTTTTCCAGTGAAGGTGACGAAAGGTGACCATGAGTCGTGGTCAGGGACGACGGGTCGTCCAGTCCCTCATTGGGACTGGTAGTGTATTTTTCCCTGTGAATTTATTAAGGGATTTTCCGTAATTCCTAAGTTCCTTACTTCGTCTTAAGATTAGTTAGGATTGTTTTAAGAGGTTTTAGCTCATTCTATATCACTCCTCTCTATGCATGCAAGACTAAAAGGTCCCTAGGGGTGATCAAGGCTAAAATCCATCAATTCCCCTTCAATTTCCTTTGGGCATTCAAGGAAGAGTGTAAGATCAACTTATTCCCCTTCAATTTCCTTTGGGCATTCAAGGAAGAGTGTAAGATCAACTTATCCAGGTATGTGAGGCTATGAATAAGAGTTCCTTTCACTCTCATTCTCAAAACGCTTCTCAATTTCCATGAATATCAATTCTAGACTCAAGTTTCATGATCTATGGGGTTTATTCCAATTCTTGTGAAATTTTCTATGATCTATCTATGGGTCTAATTCCTTTCATGTATTAAATGATGTTTCATGATATATGGGCATATTTTAGGACTATTTTGAATATAAGTTTTTAGATTTGAATTTAAAACCAACTAGGCCCAATTATGCATGTTCTTATGAAAGGTCAAGTTATGATTTCACTATGATCTTGATCTTAATTAGTCCAATTATGATTTATGCTTTATGATATGATTTCTCTCAAGTACTTATCATGGATTTATGAAATGTCAAGTATATACATGTTTAACAAATATGCATGAATTTCATGATTTATGGTCTTATGATTATGGCCGACTCACGGGCCTTATTACATGGCTAGTTCATGTATTTCAAGCATGCTTATGATTACTATGATTTAAACTAACCCATGAATTTCATGTATGTTTCCCCTACTATGATATGAGCACTATATATGTTTTGGGAGTAGTATTTAACACCGAGTAATTTGGGGTCCAAGCATACCCCGAGTCTCAAAACTATGTGCCAACGTAGCCATGATGAGACCTCCCTTGAGACTGTCCCCTTATGCCCGTATGGGGCTTTCATGAGTGATATCATGTCTCTTCTTATAGTTCTACCCTTGGACAAGGTATGAACACCCTCCCAACTAGGGGTTTACAGGTCGGGCTCCATGTGTGCTCATACGAAGTATGTCGGTTATAAGAATCTCCTATTGTTCCTCATAATTTATACATGGTTATGTTTATGTTACTTTGGCTTAAGTCATGTTTAATGAAGCTTTTCTCCTATGATTATGAATATTACTGATTTATGAATGTTTTGAAAACCTTGAGCCTTTATGTTACATTATGATATTTTTGTTATGATCATGTTGTCCTACTCTTATGAACTGTTATGTATTTTAACTTTCTATTTTTACTTACCCTACATAGTCAGTACATTCCAAGTACTGACCGTATACTCTATGCTGTATCATTTCATGATACAGGTCCAAGGGATCAGTCTCAACAGCATCCTTAGCCCCTGTTCCCCCTCTGACCTGTCCAGCCGGTGTTGGTGTGTCCTCATCCTTCGAGGACGTTCAGTTATTATAATTTTTTATGTTTCCTTTAAGTTTTAGAGTTTGTCGAGCTAATTGGGGGTGCTGTCCCATCAACTCATCAGTTGTTAGAGTCTTTTTAGAAGCAATGTAGAAATCAACTAGCCGTTATTTGTTATGCCCCGAAAGCCCAAAGATCATACTCGGGAGTTGAAACAGAGAAAAGTGCAAAAACTGGCATCAGGCACAGAACGAGTCATGGGATGACTCATTGGTGCAACCCACGAGTCGTGATGTGACTCATGGGGAGGAAAGTGAGGAAGTCTTGGAAGTTTGAGGAAAAGGATCCCCACGGGCGTGACAACGACTCGTGGTCAGACCCCACTAGTCGTTAGGTCAATCGTGGGGTGAGGGAAAAGTAGAAGAGAAGAGTGGAGGCAGTGTACATAACGGGTGGTGACCACGAGTCGTGGTCACCAGTAATGAGTTATGAGATTGCCCGTTAAGAGCCTAGGAGACCTATTGAGTAGTGAACCTCATGACCAAGCCACGAGTCATGACCTGGGATCACGAATCATCAGGTCCCTCGTTGGGAGCCCCTGACAGTTAATTTCTCTGAATTTAGTAAGGGCTTTTCTGTAATTCCTAAGCTCCTAGGGCCTAAACTACGATGTTTTGAGTTATGAATAGTGACTTTTAAAGGGGTTAAGTTCATTTTAGTCCTAATTCATTCGTGCATGCAAGGTAGAAGACTAGAGAGGGTGATCAAGCTTAGCATTCATCAATTTCTTTTGAATTTCCTATTGGGCATCTAAAGAAGTGTTCGAATCAGCTACCAACAGGTATGTAAGGTTATGAATGGGTGATTTATTTCACACCCATGACCAATCCCTCTCTAAAGTATGAAATTCTATGTCTAATCTATGGGGTTTTAACCCAAATGCATGAATCTTCTATTTCTATACATGGGTGTGATTTGATTATGATTCTACTATTGAATTACGAATCATGGGCAAATTATATAATGTTTTCAATTTAAAAATCATGATTCTAGTTTTATGAATTAAAAAGCCCATAGATGAAATGTGCATGAAAGATGAGATTTATGATGATGATGAGGTATTATGATGAAAATCATGATTTGAAGCTACCCATGTTTACAATTATGTTTACAATAAGAATTGAGTATTTCTATGTTTAATAAAGCTTTGGGCAATGCCCACATGTTAAGTATGAATGATGATTTTCCCGAATTAAGCTTACCACATTCTTTTGGAGCAAAGACTCCCAATCACATTTTTAGCTTGTGGTATGTTTTGAGTTCAAGTTTTCCTATGTATACTTAGCACATGGTTTTGGAGCGAAGGCTCCCAATTATGTTTTCAGCTTGTGGTATGTCTTGAGCTAAAGCTTCTCATATGCATGATTTCATATTTGAGATGTACTTGATCATTGAGATTCTTCAATAGAAGATGTTGAGCTTCATTATAAAATGATGTAGAGCATATGCATGTTTTTGGGAGTAATGTCTATCATCGAGTAGGCTAAGGGTCGATCCCCTGTGCCTCAGAACTACGCGCCAACGTAGGTGTACACATTGTCACTTTGGGACCTCCCTTGTGAGCTTCCCCTACCCGGATGGGCCTTCATCTTGATAATAATATCATGGTATCATCCCTAGCCCTAGAAAGGCTTTGGTCGGCTCTGCCCACCTAAGTGAGATAGTTGGGACCACGTAAGCTCTATCGAGATATGTCGGTTAAACTCATGATTTAAGATATGCATATTTCATTACTCATGAGATTTATGTAATTGCATGTTCTAAAGCAGGTTTGACTCAATTTTCATCTTTACTTATAAGTGTCAAAATTCAGCTTTGAGTCAATCGATTCAGTTATGATGTTATGATGTTATGTTATGCTATGTTATGAAGAGATCATGATTTCAAAAAGAATGCGTGCAAGCCCTACTCTCAGACTCTTAGTGTTTATGTTATATTAGGCATTGTCTTTAAATGATTTTATTTGCTTTAGCGGTTTTATTTACCTTGCATACTCAGCATATTCCACATACTGACCGCATACTCTATGCTGTATGGTTTCATGATACAGGACCCAGCTCTCAGGTTCATCCCCGCTCGTAGTTAGCTTATTAGAGTTAGCATTCTTATTGCGGGTGAGTCCTCATTTCCCTAGAACTAGCTATTCAGCTTTCCTTTATGTATTTCAGTTTCAATTTTATTGAGTTAGTTGGGGTCTTATCCCATCAACTCCTCATGTTTAGAGGCTTTTTAGACATATGTATGTATTCAGCTTCGGATTTCATATTCTGATGTTGTGTTCAAGTTATACTTCCGCTATGAGTATCTTATTGATTATTTAGTTCCTTGATTGAGATTAGATGTATGCTTATGCTATGGGTCAACTTGGGGTCTCTCGAGGCTCCTTTTCTCGTGTTATGATCCTGGCCCCCGTTTGGGTCATGACAAACTTGGTATCATAGCAATAGGTTTGAAGTGTCCTAGGATGTCTGAAAGTCGCGTTAAGTAGAGTCTTTTTCATGGGTGTGAAGCGTGCCACACTTATGACGAAGAGGCTATGAGACGTTTAGGAAATGTTCCCTTCTTTCATGATCTTTGTCCTACGATGTAAAGCCTTTTTATCCTTCTAATTCGTGTTATTCGTGATTGCAGAATCATGGCTACTGGAAGAGTGAATGGTAGGAGAAATGGGAATGGTGAAGGCCACTAAGATGGCAACAGTAATGGGCACTAGCAAGCCCCACTAGTTCAGGAGCACTAGGCACCGGAGCCAGTTGCTCATGCTGAGTTCCGAGCCGCTATTCAGATGTTTGCGCAGGCCTTGACCACTCAGGTCAATCAGCAGGCCATTGCGCATGTTCCGTAGAATGGAAATGCAGCGGAGGCTCGAGTCAGAGACTTTGTGAGGATGAACCTGTCGGAATTCCTTGGGTCCAAGGTAAATGAGCACCTGCATGAGTTCATAGATGAGATTGTCAAGATCACCCAAGTTATGGGGGTGAATGGAGTTGAGTGTCCAGTGTTGGCCTCTTTCCTGTTGAAAGGGGTCGCACATATCTAGTTTCGCCAATGGAAGGATAACAGGGTCGCCGGAGCAGGTCCTGTTACTTGGGAAGAGTTTCATGTTGCATTTCTTGACCGGTTCTTCCCTCATGAGATGATGGAGCTGAAGGCAACTGAGTTCATGAATTTGAAGCAATGGAGAATGACGGTACAAGAGTATGCCCTAGAGTTCACTCGCCTATCGAAATATGCCCCAGAGTTGGTAGCCAATCAGAGGGCGCGGGTGAGCAGGTTCATGCATAAAGTAGTGGGCTATTGGGACAAGGATTGTTGGACCGCTATGCTACATTAGGATATGGATTTCCCACGGATAGTTTTATACGCCCAGTAGATGGAGGCGGCACATATGAGAGAGAGGGAAGCCAAGAGGGCCAGGACCGATGACCACAGATTCTCCCAGCCGAGGTCAGGTGGTGGGCACCAACGATAGACTCACCAGAGATGATCAACTCCAGCACTTTTGACATTGAGTGTTCCATCTAGGACTAGACATGATTAGAAAAAGCGAGCATCAGGCTCGAGGGGTCAGAGCAGAAGAACCAAAGATTCTAGAATCCCAGCTTGTCGCAGGTATGGCCGGGGGCACACAGGCTAGTGCTTGGCAGGTTCAGGTGCTTATTTCGGGTGTGAGAAGTCCAGACACATGCTTAGAGATTTCCCAATAGCGAGACAGGATCAGGTTGGGGGCCGAGGACCAGTTTCTAGTTCAACAGCTCCTCCCGCATGCTCAACACATCAAGGGGCATCTACTAGTGTAGTTGGCGGTCAGTGCCAGAACAGATTTTATGCTTTAGCATCCTGCCAGAAGAAAGAGGTCTCCCCAAATGTGGTCACTGGTGTGTTACCAGTTTTCCATATTGATGTTTATGCTTGATTAGATCCAGGGGCTACCTTTTCTTTTGTGACTGATTATGTGGTCAGTAGCTTCGGAGTCAGTCCCGAAGTCTTGATGGAACCCTTCTTAGTTTCTACTCAAGTAGGTGACTCAGTTATAGCTAGACGAGTGTATAGATGTCGCCCAATCTCAGTCCTTCACAAGGTCACCTCCGCAGATTTGATAGAGTTAGCCATGATCGATTTTGTTGTTATTCTCAGCATGGATTGGCTATTTGCATGCTATGCTTCAGTTAATTGAAGAACCCGAGCAGTAAAGTTCAGATTTCTGGGTAAGCCAGTCTTAGAATGGAAGGGTAGTTTCGTTGTTGCTGTAGGTCATTTCATTTCCTACCTTAAGGCTAGAAAGATGATTTCCAAGGGTTGTGTATACCATCTAGTTAGGGTTAAGGATGTTGAGTCCGAGACCCCGACTATCTAGTCAGTTCCAATAGTACGTGAGTATCCAGAGGTCTTTCCTGATGATTTTCCAGGTGTTCCTCCCGAGAGGGAGATTGACTTTGGTATTGACCTTCTTCCCGACACGCAACCTATATCTATTCCTCCTTACAAATTGACTCCAACCGAGCTAAAAGAGTTGAAAGAGCAGTTGAAGGACTTGTTAGATAAGGGTTTCATTAGACCGAGCAAGTCCCCATGGGGTGCACCAGTTCTCTTTGTCTGGAAAAAAGATGGTTCTCTTCGGATGTGCATTGATCATCGGCAATTGAACAAATTCACTATCAAGAATAGATACCCTCTACCCAGGATTGATGATTTATTTAACTAGCGTAATGGTGCCAAGTGTTTCTCAAAGATAGATCTCATATCCGGGTACCATCAGCTTAGAGTTCAGGAGAGTGACATCCCGAAGACAGCCTTCACGACGCGGTATGGTCATTATGAGTTTGTAGTTATGTATTTTGGATTAACGAATGCTCCTGTAGCTTTTATGGAATTGATGAACAGGGTGTTCAAGTCATATCTGGGCATGTTCGTGATCGTGTTCATTGATGACATCCTTATATACTCTCGGAGTGAGGAGGAGCATGCCGCTTATTTGAGAGTAGTGCTTCAGACCCACAAGGATCGTCAATTATATGCCAAGTTTAGCAAGTGCAAGTTTTGGTTGAACTCCGTAGCATTCTTGGGCCATGTGGTATCAAATGAGGGTATAAAGGTAGATTATCAGAAAATCGAGGCGATGAAGAATTGGCCTAGACTAGTGAATCCTTCAGATATCCGAAGTTTTTTGGGTTTAGCCGGCTACTACTGAATATTTATTGAGGGTTTCTCATCTATTGCAGCACCATTGACCAAATTGACTCAGAAGAAGGTGAAGTTCCAATGGTCGGAGGCTTATGAGAAGAGCTTCCAAGAGTTGAAGACTCGACTTACTTTAGGACCAGTGTTGACCCTACCCGAGGGTATCAATGGATTCGTGGTCTATTGTGATGCTTCAAGGATCGGACTTGGGTGTGTGTTGATGCAGCATGGGAAAGTGATAGCATATGCCTCTAGACAGTTAAAAGTTCATGAGAAGAATTACCCGACCCATGATTTTGAATTAGTCGCCGTGGTATTTGCCTTGAAGATATGGCGACATTATTTATATGGGGTCCACATGGATGTGTTTATGGACCATAAGAGTTTGCAATATGTGTTTACCCAGAAGGACCTCAATCTTCGGCAAAGGAGGTGGTTGGAACTACTCAAAGACTACGATATGAGTGTCCTTTACCATCCGGGTAAGGCTAATGTGGTAGCGGATGCACTTAGTAGACTCTCTATGGTGAGTGTGTCCCATGTGGATGAGGGGAAAAAGGAGCTGGTGAAAGATGTACACCAACTCGCTAGGTTGGGAGTTAGGTTGGTCGACTCGACTGATGGCGGTGTTGTTTTCCAGAACGGATCAGAGTCGTCCTTGGTGACTTATGTGAAAGCTAGACAACACGAGGATCCGATTTTGGTAAAGTTGAAGGAAGCTGTTCAAAGTCAGAAGGTAGAGGTCTTCTCCAAAGGGGGAGATGGTGTGCTTCGGTACCAGGGTCACTTATGTGTTCGAAATGTTGATGATTTGAGGATACGAATGTTGCATGAGGCTCATGGATCTAGGTATTCTATCCATTCGGGTGCCACCAAGATGTATTGTGACTTACGGGAAATCTATCGGTAGAATGGCATAAAGAAGGATATTTCGGAATTCGTAGCCAAGTGTCATAACTGCCAGCAAGTAAAGGTTGAGCATCAGAGGCCGGGAGGCATACTCTAGGATATCAGCGTTCCCACTTGGAAGTGGGAAGAAATGAATATGGATTTTATCACAGGTCTTCCTCGTACTCATCGACAATATGATTCCATTTGGGTTGTGGTAGACAGGTTGACCAAGGCTGCACATTTTCTACCGATTAAAACCGCGGACTCGGTGGAGGATTATGCCAAACTATATATCCGGGAGTTGGTCCTATTGCATGGAGTGCCATTATCCATCATTACAGATCGAGGTACTCAATTTACCTCTCAGTTTTGGAAGTAGTTTCAAAAAGGTTTGGGTACACAAATTAAGCTCAACATAGCATTTCACCCGCAAATGGATGGTCAAGCAGAGTTGACAATCATGACTCTCGAAGACATGTTGAGAGCATGGGTGATGGACTTCAAAGGTAGTTGGGATGATCACTTGCCCCTGATCGAGTTTGCCTACAATAACAGCTATCACTCTAGTATTTAAATGGCGTCATTCGAGGCTCTCTATGGGTATAGATGTAGATCGCCCATCAGATGGTTTGAGGTTGGTGAGGTGACATTGATAGAGCCGGATTCGGTTCATGAAGAAGTGGAGAAGGTTCAGTTGATAAGAGATAGGTTGAAAACTACCCAGAGTCGCCAAAAGTCTTATGCGGACGTGAGAAGAAGTGAGTTAGAATTTGAAGTCGATTACTGGGTATTTCTGAGGGTGTCTCCCATGAAGGGAGTGATGTGGTTTTGAAAGAAAGGGAAACTTAGTCCCCGCTATATCGGCTCATATCGAATAGTGAGACGTGTTGGCAAGGTGGCTTATGAGTTGGAGTTGCCTTCAGAATTAGCTTCTGTGCAACCTGTGTTTCATGTATCGCTTTTGAAGAAGTGTTTGGGTGATCCAGCCTTAGTTGTCCCAGTGGACAGTGTTGGTGCGAGAGATGGCCTTAGCTATGAGGAGGTTCCGGTGGGAATATCGGATCGTCAGGTTCGAATACTAAGGAACAAGGAAGTAGCTTCAGTTAAAGTGTTATGGAGGAATCAACATGTTGAAGGAGCTACGTGGGAAGCCGAAGCAGATATGATGGCTAGATACCC
>JACEIK010001194.1:187599-202020 GCA_018107945.1 Datura stramonium
ATGTCTAATCTATGGGGTTTTAACCCAAATGCATGAATCTTCTATTTCTATACATGGGTATGATTTGATTATGATTCTACTATTGAATTATGAAGCATGGAAAATTTTTATAATGTTTTCAATTTAAAAATCATGATTCTAGTTTTATGAATTAAAAAGCCCATAGATGAAATGTTCATGAAAGATGAGATTTGTGATGAGTATTTGATGATGATGAGGTATTATGATGAAAAACATGATTTGAAGCTACCCATGTTTATAATTATGTTTTCGATAAGAATTGAGTATTTATAAGTATAATAAAGCTTTGGACAATTCCCACAAGTATGAATGATGATTTTCCTGAATTAAGCTTATGTTATACCCCGAAAACCTAAGGATCAGAGCCGGGAGTCAAAATGGGGAAAAACTAAAAATCTGTGTTGCAGGTGCAGAACGATTCGTTAGGTGATTCGTGGGGAAGGCTAGTGAAGAGCAGGAAATTGGAGGATAAGGGTTCCCCATGGGCGAGGGAACGACTCGTGGTCAGTCACTACGAATCGTTAGGTCAACCATGGGGTAAGGGTGTATTAAATTGAAGAGGTCAACTAATGTACTTGACGGGAGCAGACCATGACTCATCAGGTCAGGAAATGAGTCGTGGGATGACTTGTAAGTAAAGTGATATCATAGAAGCAGTGTACTTGAAGATTAGTAACCATGAGTCATGGTCACCCTTGATGAACCGTTACGTGATCTGTTACTAGACCACGAGTTTTGACAATTAGTGTACTTGACAAGCAACATGACGAGTCGTTTGGGCCAGTGACGAGTCGTTAGGTCATCCGTTAGGACCACCCGACAGTTATTTTCTGTGATTTTAGTAAGGTCTTTTCCATAATTCCTAAGTCCTAGGGGCCTATACTACGTCGTTTAAGGCTCGTTTTACAGGGTTTTAAGAGGGGAAAACCTATTCTAAGCTAATTCATTCCATGCATACAAACTTGAGAGTTTGAAGAGAGGATTTAGAGAAAGTGTTGAAGGTTTCCATTGGAATCTCATCTTGGGCAATTAAAGAAGTGGTAAAATCATCCCTCCTGGGTATGTAAGGTTATGAGTGGGTGTTTCTTCCACACCCATGCAAAATTTCTATCAAATCATGAAAATTACCTATGATCAAGTATGGGGTTTATACCCAATTTCATAATTATTCAATCTCTAGACATGGGTATGATTAGATTATGTTCATATTGATGAATTGTAAAGCTTGGGTAGATTTTAAATTATTTTCAATAAAAAAAATTATGTTTTCTAAATTATGAAATTGAATGCCCATGGATAAGAAATTCATGAAATAAGAGAATGATGATAAATGTATGATGATGATGAGATTTGATGATGAAAAGCATGTTCCCAAAAGCTGCCCATGATTATGATATTGTTTTCTAAAGTAATTGAGTAGATCCAAGCATGATAAAGTTTTGGGCAAGACCCTTATGTTAAGTATGATGATGTAGTATCTCAAAGATAAGCTTACCACATGGTTTTGGAGTAGATGCTCCCACTTATATTTGAGCTTGTGGTATGTTTCGAAATAAAGCTTCTCATATGCATAAATTCATAATTGAGATGTATGTAATGATTGAGCTTTGTTTTCATACGATGTTGGTTCTATGCATGATTTCACTATTGAGCTTTGTCAAATGACAATGTTGAGCTTCATTTCATACGATGTTGAGTTTATGCATGATATCATTGTTGAGCTTCGTCAATAGACGATGTTGAGCTTCGTTATATACGGTGTAGAGCATTGAATGTTTTTGGAGAAGAGTCTAGCACTGAGCGGGCTAAGGGTTGATCACCCTATGCCCCAGAACTACGCGCCAATGTAGGTTGATACTGTTATATTATTGGGACCTCCCTTGTGAGCTATCCCCGGGACTAATGGCCCATGAGCTTGATATCGACATCATGGTAGCGTCCTTAGCTTTGGCAAGGTTTTGGATGGCTCTGCCACCTTGAATGTAATAGTCAGGACCACGTAAGCTCTATCGTGGTATGTCGGTTAAGTGACAAGTCTCCCACTGTCTATACTATTCAGATGTGCATATTCATTACTCATGGTGATTACTTTTCACATGCATGTTCTAAAAGCAAAGTTTAACTCATTGTTAAGCTTTTATCATAAATGTTATGTTTCAGCTTTGAGTCATTCGAGTCAGTCATGATGTTATAGAGCTATGCATGGTCATGTCATGATAAGATTTCGATTTCAGAATGAATGCATGTAGCCCTTCTTCTTAGACTTGAAAGCTTATGATATGTTATGAAATGTTTTAAATGATTTATTTTACTTAAACAATTTTTCTTACCTTGCCTACTCGATAGATTCCACGTACTGATCACATACTTTTTATGTTGTATCATTTCATGATACAGGACCCGACTCGCAGCTTCATCCCCGCTCTTAGACCGCTTTACGGAGTTAGTATCTTCTCGGATTGGTGAGTCCTCATCCTTCGAAGACTAGACTATCATTTTTCTTTATGTATTTCTAGTTTCAGTATTGCTGAATTAGTTAGGGTCTTATCCTATCAACTCGTCCAGATTAGAGGCTTTTCAGACTTATGTATGTGTTAGCTTCGAATGTTATTTTGATGTGATGTTGAATTAGACTTCCGCTGAGATTATATTGATGTTTTCTTTTGTTTATCGAAGAAGATAGATGTATGCTCATGCCATGGGTCGACTTGGGGTCTCTCAGGGTCCCTTGTCCCATGTCTATGATTCGGGACTTCGTTCGAGTCGTGACAACTTACCACATTGTTTTGGACCAAATACTCCCAATCATATTTTCATCTTGTGGTATGTTTTGAGTTCAAGTTTTCCTATGTACAGCTTACCACATTGTTTTGGAGAAAAGACTCCCCATCACATTTTCAACTTGTGGTATCTTTTGAGTTCAAGTTTTCCTATGTATAGCTTACCACATGGTTTTGGAGCGAAGGTTCCCAATTATGTTTTCAGCTTGTGGTATGTCTTGAGCTAAAGCTTCTCATATGCATGATTTCATAATTGAGATGTACTTGATCATTGAGCTTTGTCAATAGACGATGTTGAGCTTCATTATAAAATGATGTAGTGCATATGCATATTTTTGAGAGTAATGTCTAGCACCGAGTAGGCTAAGGGTTGATCCCTTGTGCCTCAGACTACGCGCAAACATAGGTGTATACATTATGAATTTGGGACCTCCCTTGTGAGCTTCCTCTACCCAGATGGGCCTTCAGCTTGATATCAATATCATGGTATCTTTCCAAGCCCTGACAAGGCTTTGGTTCGCTTTACCCTCTTGAGTATGATAGTTGGGACCACGTAAGCTTTGTCTTGGTATGTGGGTTAAAGGACAAGTCTCCCATTGTTCCTCATGATTTCAGATACGCATATTTCATTACTCATGAGATTTATGTAATTGCATATTCTAAAGCAGGTTTTGACTCAATGTTCAGCTTTACCTGTAAATGTCAGAATTCAACTTTGAGTCAATCGATTCAGTTATGATGTTGTGAAGTTATGTTATGCTATGCTATGGAGAGATCACAATTTTAGAAGAAATGCATGCAAGCCCTACTCTTAGACTCTTAGTTTTTATATTATATTATGCATTGTTTTCAAATGATTTTATTTTCTTTAGCAGTTTTACTTACCTTGTATACTCAGTACATTCCATGTATTGACCACATACTCTATGCTGTATCGTTTCATAATACAAGATCCAGCTCTTAGGTTCTGCCCCGCTCGTAGTCAGCTTACCAGAGTTAGCATTCTTATTTCGGGTGAGTCCTCATTTCCCGAGGACTAGACTATTCAACTTTCCTTTATGTATTTCAGTTTCAGTTTTGTTGAGTTAGTTGGGGTCTTGTCCCATTAACTCGTCATGTTTAGAGGCTTTTCAGAAATATGTATGTATTCAACTTCGGATTTCGTATTTTGATGTTGTGTTCAAGTTAGACTTTCGCTATGAGTATCTTATTGATTATTCAGTTCCTTGATTGAGATTAGATGTATTCTTATTCCATGGGTCGGCTTGGGGTCTCTCGGGGCTCCTGATCTCGTGTTACGATCCAGGCCCCCGTTTGGGTTATGACATTGTTGATTCGTTACCAGCTTGATATAAATATATGTATGCAGACTCCGCCATGTTGATTATGTTGATCTTCCACTTTATTATGTTGAGTTAGATGTTATTTTCATGCCACGGGTCGACTTGGAGCCTCTCAGGGTTTCTTGTCCCGTGTCTCGATTCAGGCCTATGTTCAAGTCGTGACAAACTTGGTGTCAGAGCATTACGTTTTAAAGTGTCCTAGGGTTTCTGAAAGCCGCGTTAAGTAGAGTCTTTTTCATGGGTGTGAAGCATGCCACACTTATGACAAAGAGGCTAAGAGATATTTAGGAAAGGTTCCCTTCTTTCATGATCTATGTCATGCAATGAAATGTCTTTCTATCTTTCTAACTCGTGCTATACGCGTTTTCGGAATCATGCCTCCTTGCCGAGTTAACGGAAGAAGAAACGGGAATGGAAATAGCCATGAGAATGGTAATAGAGATGGGCACCAGCAGGCCCCACCAGCCCATGAGGAGCATGTGCCTGTGCAGGTTGCCCATGCTGAGTNATAAAAAGCGGAATTTGTGCTTGTGGAAATTATCGAGTAATCGGTAATAGAGATGGGCACCAGCAGGCCCCACCAGCCCATGAGGAGCATGTGCCTGTGCAGGTTGCCCATGCTGAGTTCAGGGCAGCCATACAAATGCTAGCTCAGGCCTTGACCGTCCTGTTCAATCAACAGGCGGTAGCGCATGTCCCTTATAATGGTAATGCGGCGACAACTAGAGTCAGAGATTTTCTGAGGATGAACCCTCCGGAGTTTCTTGGGTCAAAGGTTGACGAGGATCCACATGAGTTTATTGATGAGATTCAAAAGATCACCCAGATCATGGGGGTGACTAGAGAGGAGTGCGCTGATCTAGCCTTATATTAGTTGAAAGGGGTTGCGCACATATAGTTCAAGCAATTGAAGGATGGTAGGGCAGTTGGAGCAGGCCCTATTGGTTGGGAGGAGTTTCATGCCGCATTTCTAGATCGGTTTCTTCCCTCGTGAGATGAGGGAGATTAAAGCAGCAGAGTTTGTGAACTTGAAGCAGGGTAACATGATAATCTAGGAGTATGCTTTGGAGTTCACTCTTTTGTCTAAGTATGCACCAGAGCTAGTGGTTGATCAGAGAGTTCGGGTGAGCAGGTTTGTACATAGAGTGGCGGACTACCTGGACAAGGATTGTAGGATCGCCATGCTTCATTAGGACATTGATTTTCACTGGATGGTTTTGCACGCCTCAGTAGATGGAGGCGGTGCATCTGAGAGAGAGAGAGAGAGACCAAGAGGTCCAAGATAGACAGTGTTGGGTTCACTTAGTAGAGATGCGGTGGCGGTCACCACCCTTAGTTACAGTAAAGGTCGTTAGTCCCGACACCATCATCAGCCACTGTCCCAACCAGACTCATATGTGATCAGAGAGGTAGAGCGTCAGACTGGAGGGGCCAGGGGAGCATTGCGGGAGATCCCACTTTCCCATCTTGTATGAAGTGTGGCAAGAATCACCCGGGGAGATGTTTAGTTGGCTCAGACGCTTGTTTTAGGTGTGGCAAACCCGGACACAGACTCAGGGATTACCCTTCCACTAGACCAGGTGATGGTGGAGCCTGTATCCTAGTAGCACGTCCCTTCCAGCAGGGTGCTTCTACTAGCTCAGCTGGCGGTTAGCACCAGAACAGGTTCTATGCACTCTCGTCACGACAAGAGTAGGAAATTTTACCCGATATGGTGATTAGTATGTTATGAGTATTCCACCTTGATGTATATGAATTGTTATATCTAGGGGATACTTTGTCTTTTGTGATGTCCTATATTGCTATTAGTTTAGGAGTCAGTCCCGAAATCTTATCAGAACCCTTCTCAGTCTCTACACAAGTCGGTGATTCAGTCATAACTAGATGGATATATAGAAAATTCCTCGTCACAATCCTTAAAAAAATCACCTCAACAGATTTAGTAGAGCTAGGCATGACCGATTTTGATGTTATTCTCTCATGGATTGGTTATATGCATGTTATGCCTCAGACAATTGTAGAACCCATGTAGTAGAGTTCAGATAACCGGGTGAGCCAGTCCTAGAGTGGAAGGGTAGTTCAGTTGTGCCTAAAGGTCGCTTAATTTCCTACCTTAAGTCCAAAAATATGATTTCTAAAGGTTGCGTGTACCATCAAGTTAGGGTTAAGGATGCTACGTATGAAACCCCAACTATCCAATCAGTTCCTGTAGTGTGTGAGTATCCAAAAGTGTTTCCGGATGATTTACCAGGAATTCCTCCCGAGTGGGAGATTGATTTTGGTATTGACCTTCTTCCTGATACGCAACCTATATCTATTCCTCCTTATAAAATGGCTCCTGCTGAGCTAAAAGAGTTGAAGGAGCAATTGAAGGATATTTTGGACAAGGGTTTCATTAGACCGAGCAAATCTCCGTGGGGTGCACCAGTTCTCTTTGTCCGCAAGAAGGATGATTCTCTTCGTATATGCATTGATTATCAGCAATTGAACAAAGTTACCACTAAGAACAGGTATCCTCTTCCTAGGATTGATGATTTGTTTGACCATCTTCAGGATGCTAATTGCTTTTCAAAGATAGACCTCACGTCCGGATACCATCAACTCAGGGTTCGGGAGAGTGACATCCCAAAGACAGACTTTAGGACTCAGTATTGTCACTTCAAGTTTGTAGTTATGTCTTTTGGACTAACGAATGCTCCTGTAGCTTTCATGGATTTGATGAACAGGGTGTTCAAGCCATACTTGGATATGTTCGTGATTGTGTTCATAGATGACATCCTTATATACTCTCGGATCAAGGAGGAGTATGTCGCTCATTTGAGAGTGGTGCTACAGGCTCTCAAGGATCGCCAGTTATATGCTAAATTTAGAAAATGCCAGTTTTGGTTGAATTTGGTGGCATTTTTGGGCCATTTTGGTGTCGAGTGAGGGTGTGTAGGTGGACTCTAAAAAGATAACATCGGTGAAAAATTGGCCTAGACTGGTGAATCCTTCGGATATTCGGAGTTCCTTGGGTTTAGCTGGTTACAATCGGAGGTTTGTTGAGGGATTTTCATATATTGCAGCACTGTTGACCAAACTGACCCAAAAGAAAGTGAAGTTCCAATGGTCAGAGGCTTGTGAGAGGAGTTTCCAGAGTTGAAGACTCGACTCACCTAAGCGCTAGTGTTCACCGCACCTGAGGGTACCGATGGGTTTGTGGTGTATTGTGATGCTTCGATAATCGTCCTTGGTTGTGTATCATACAACACGGTAAGGTTATAGCATATGCTTCCAGGAAGCTGAAGATTTATGAAAAGAATTACCCGACTCATGATCTCGAATTGGAGGCGGTAGTATTTTCCTTGAAGATTTGGAGACACTATTTGTACGGGGTCCGTGTACATGTGTTTATGGACCACAAGAGCCTACAGTACGTGTTCACCCAAAAGGATTTGAATCTACACCAGAGGAGGTGGTTGGAGCTTTTGAAGAATTATGATATGAGTGTTCTCTATCATCCGGGCAGGGCTAATGTGGTGGCGGACACTCTTAATAGGCTTTATATGGAGAGTGTATCTCATGTAGATGAGGAAAGGAAAGAATTAGTAAAGGATTTGCACCGACTTGCACGACTAGGAGTTCGTCTGGTTGATTCGACGGATGGTGGTGTCATTGTTCAGAGTGGATCAGAATAATCTTTGGTGATCGATGTTAAGGCTCAAAAAGACGAGGATCCTATTTTGGTGAAGTTTAAGGAAGCGTTTCAGAATCAGAAGGTCAACGTTTTCTCTCCCAAGGGGGAGATGGTGTGCTCCGATATCAGGGTCGTGTCTGTGTACCGAATGTTGGTGACTTGAGGGAGCGGATGTTTCATGAAGCTTATGGTTCCAGATAATATATACATACAAGTGCCACCAAGATGTATCGTGACCTACAGAAAGTCTATTGGTGGAATGGCATGAAGAAGGACATAGCAGAGTTTGTAGCTAAGTGTCCGAATTGTCAACAGGTGAAGGTTGAGCACCAGAGACCAGGAGGTGTACTTCAAGAAATTAGTATCCTTACTTGGAGGTGGGAGGAGATCAATACGGACTTCATCACAGCATTGCCTCGCACTCGTCGATATTATGACTCCATTTGGGTGGTAGTGGACAGGTTGACTAAAGCAACTCATTTTCTACCGGTCAAAACTACCGATTTAGTGGAGGATTATGCTAATTTATACATTTGGGAATTAGTTCAGTTGCATGGAGTTCCATTGTACATCATATTGGATAGAGGTACTCAGTTTACCTTTCAGTTTTGGAGATCGTTTAAAAAAGGACTAGGTACTCAGGTCAAGCTTAGCATAGCCTTTCACCCGCAGAAAGATGGTTAGGCTAAGCGGACTGTGTGTGATTGATTTCAAGGGTAGTTGGGATGATCATTTGCCTCTCATTGAGTTTGCTACAACAGCTACCATTCCAACATTCAAATTGCTCCCTATGAGGCTCTTTATGGGCGGAGGTGTAGATCGACTATTGGTTGATTCGAGGTAGGTGAGGCTGCTTTGATAGGATTAGATTCAGTCCATGAGTCCTTGGATATAGTCCATCTTATAAGAGTGTTATACCCCAGGGACCCAAGGATCAGACCCGGGAGTCAAAACGGTGAAAAACTAAAATTTCGCACCAGGTCACAAGACGAACCATGAAGTGGCTCGTGAGGAGTGACCACGAGTCGTGAAGTGACTCATGGTCAAGCAGGGAGGTGGACTGGTCTAGGGGTCACCACGGGCATGACTACGAGTTGTGGTTAGGTCACACGACTTGTGAGGTCACCCGTGGCCTAGAATGGATGTTGGGCAAGGATAATTGGGCAGTGTTGACCATGGATGGTGACCACGAGTCGTGGTCACCCACCACGATTCGTGGTGTCCTCCGTGGGGTACCGGGGTGAAATTTTGGCAGTGTACCTCACGACTTAGGCCACGAGTCGTGGTCCCTGGCGACGAGTAGTCCAGTCCCTCATGGGGACTGGCAGTCCGCAAAATTCTACGATTTAAGTAATGGCTTTTCTGTAATTCCTATGTCCTAGGGTCCTATACTATGTTGTTTTAACATCAGAAAGGGTTCTTTAAGAGGGAATAGACTAGCCTAAGTCCTCATTCATGCATGCAAAGGTTTGGGAAGGTGATAGAAGGGTGATCTAGGTGATTTCAAGGTGTTCTTAATCAATTTCCTCATAGGAAATCCAGGAAAGTTGAGAACCAATTATTCCCAGGTATGTAAGGCTATCAATGGGTGATTTCTTCCACACCCGTTCCCATCCTCTATGATTTGTACAAAAATTTTTATTAAAAACTCATGGGGTTTTGAAGATGATTTTTATAAGAGTCTAATGATTTGATAATGGGTTTTGTGATTTTAGATTCTCATCATAATCTATGGGTTTTTGTCATGCCCCAAAACTGGGGTAGGGTGCAACTGGTACTCGATTCATGATTGATCGAGAAACCGGCTATATAACATCTATAAATGTAACACTAAAGCTAACCAAGCCACCTGTTACAACCAACCAACATAAATATTGGACCCGTAATGCCTTGATAATAATAAATCTGCAACCTGGAAAGCCAACAAGGCTACAATAAAGCTAAACAGAGCAATGGAAAGCCAACACGACTACACCCAACACTACTATACAAACTAGTCCACATCAGCCTCTATAGAGTAAACAATCTGAAATGCATGGGACAGGGCCTTGGCCTACCCATACTGTACACAAAACTCAAAATAGTCAAAACTAGGACATGGCTCCTGGAAGAGAGGAGCATACCACTATCCCGCTGAAATCTGGCTCCTACTGCGTCCGATGATCTGAGCCTCGACCTGTACCTATAGCACGATTGCAGGAAGGGTCCCAAGATGAAGGGACGTCAGTACGAATAAAATGTACTGGTATGTAAGGCTGAAAACTGTAAACATATAAGATAAAACTGATAACTGGGCCAGAAATAAGGAGTAGTAACAACCCGGAATCCTGAAAATAGAAATCTGACAATAACTCATTATTGAAGTGTAAATGCAACCATCTAGTGCACAAGAAAGAGGATAATTGAAATGCCAGCAGACAACTGATCATAAAATCTATATACAATTCGTCCAGCCAGTGTACCACACCGGGGTAAATATAAAAATGCCTCCAGCCGGTGTATGACACCGGGGTAAAACAACAAGACCTCCGGCCGCTGTACCACACTGGGGTAAAATCAATAAATCTTAAACAAAATCATAAATGGAGCCGATATGGCTTATACTGGACCAACTTAATATGTATAGCATAGAAATGATGAATACTACACATGTGGCCTGCATAGGCCTCCTTCGTAATACATAACAACAAGTGAGAACATATAACATGTAAAGCTAGAAAATAGCACTTAAAAACATTTATTCAAAACTTGTATAAATCATAAGGAAATGCGGATGACCTAAGAGTTTCAACAAGATTTATAGATCGTGTTCGAAGGACATTAGAGCTCGGAGACTCGCTAGCTTGTTGTTCGGTTTAAGGGAAAGGGATTATGAAATATCCCCTTGGCCTGGCCTATTTCATGACATACACATAAGATAAAGTACAACCATAACTAGGAAATCCTAATTCAATAAGCTCATTTACCCTTAATAGCTTGCGATGTCTTTACTTGGCTTAAAATCATTTACACGTCATCATATTTTCCCTTTCACCAATTTCAGTTAGCAACCAGACCTTTAAACAAATTTAACATAACATATATATGTAAATAACAGACAGTAAGGACCAACTAACAATGCCCATGTTGAGGGGTCTCCAACTCGATGTACAACTACGACAACAATCAACACAATATCACACTTTAAATGCCCCACTTTGGCTAGGAATAATCGTTAACATTTAACCTCAATAAAACATGAATATTTAACACTTAAATGAAGCTTGACATACTGCCTCAAAAATTTTAAAGAGTTTTCTGGATCATTCAATTCACAATACACGAATCGTGCTTAAAAGAGCGATAGATGGGGCGCCTTACATACCTTTCTCCGATGAAATTTTCTCTAGCCGGATTTCTATTTCAATAATCAGCTTTCAACCTCCTTAATCCAGTGGTTTATAGTCCAAAAACAAGATTAATATGTAAGGAAAAAATGCATCCCAAAATAACTAGCCAAAGGGAGTCACAATAGCAAAAACAACACACGGCAACATCAACAACATTTAGCCATTTGCTCAACTAGTTTTCACTAACTTTTGAGGGAGAAACAAGAGCAAATTTTTTACCTTAGTTTTTCTGTAATTATTCCCCTCAATATTAAGTATAATTCAATCAAACGAAACAGCCAAAAAGCCTAAGGAAAACGAGCAAAACTCAGCTCACAAACAGTCCATCGGCAGCTCACTTAGCTGTCAATTTCCAGATTTTCGCTTTGCAATTTGAAGGTTTCAAAGGGGAGAAATCCTTACCTTTTCTCCTGGTTTCAACAACTATTCAAAGATGAATATATAGGCAGTACAAATATATTTTGAAACGCATAAAAACTCCTTCAAAACCTTGCCAAAACGAGCTCCAAAAAAGACCCTAGCACACTTGGCAAAGTAATCTCAATTTATCTTGTGATTTTCTTGGACTTTGCTTGATGTTCCTCCTTGATTTTCTTTGTCCTAGCTGCTGGAATTGAGAGAGAAATGGAATCCTTAGCAAGCTTGTCAATTAATATTTAGCTAAAAATATTTTCTACAAGTGAAAAATCAGATTTTAAGTAAATAGGGCGGTGGAGGCGCTAGGGCGTCATGCCCGCGTCATCGCTCTGATGCTTCGGTAAAATGCCCATAACTTCTTCCTCTGAACTCCGATTGACAAGAGATTTGATGTTATGAAAACTAGACTCAAAGACCTTTAATTTGATAGGTCGTGGGGCTTTTAAATCATTATATGTTGGGAGATATGGTCGTTTAAAGTTTACCCTCACTTATTAACTTCACATACTCTTTGGTTTTCTGTTCATACACATTTCCCTTGTCATCGAAAACCAATATACAACTCGTACTTCCTTTAACCTATCATACAAATATCAAATAATCACCAAAATAATTTTTCAGGGTGTAATATTCTCCCCCGCTTAGGAACATTCATCCCCCAATGGAAATTAATTTCACTTAATATGCTTCAAAATAGATACTCAATAACTTAAGTATGAAACACATACCTCAATATCACGTCGACATCGCCAATAGGTGAGGATATTTCTTCTTCATTTACTCCTCAGCCTCCCAAGTCACTTCCTCGATGTTATTACTTCGCCATAATACTTTAACTAAAGTGACTTCTTTGGTTCGAAGTTTCCTGACTTGCCGGTCAAGAATAGTAACTGGGACATCGGTGTAGGTCATCTCCTCAGAAATTCGGACATCATTGATAGGCATAATACGGGTTGGGTTTCCCATACACTTCCACAACATTGATACATGAAATACTGGGTGGACTACCGCTAACTCTTGTGGAAACTCCAACTCATAGGCCACTTTGCCTATCCTGCGGATAACTCTATAGGGCCCAATATATCTTTGACTCTTCTTGCCTTTTCGGCCAAATCACATGACGCCTTTCATAGGTGACACTTTCAGGAAGACCCAATCATTAACAACAAACTCCAGTGCTCAATGACGTACATTTGCATAAGACTTCTGCCTGCTCGGGGCTGTTTTAAGTCAATCTCTAATAAGTTTCACCTTGTCAATAGCTTGCTGCACTAAGTATGGCCCCAATAACTCTGCCTCAATGAGTTCAAACTAGCCCACTGGTGACCTACATTTTCGCCCATATAAAGCTTCATATAGGGCCATCTGAATACTTGCCTAGTAGCTGTTATTATAGGCGAACCCAATCAAGTAAACATGATCATCCCAGCTTCTGCCAAAATCTAAAACACAGGCACAAACCATATTTTCAAGCGTTTGAATGGTGCGTTCAGCTTGTTCGTCTGTCTGAGGATGACATGCGGTACTGAGGCTTACCTGAGTACCCAAGCCTTTCTGGAAAGACTTCCAGAAGTTTGTTGTGAACTGAGCACCTCTGTCAGAAATAATGGAAAAGGGGATGCCATGTAGGAGAACTATCTCCCGTATATAACGCCTAGCATAATCCTCTGCAGCATATGTGGTCTTAACTAGAAAGAAGTGAGCTGATTTAGTTAATCTATCAACTATTACCCAGATAGAATCATGCTTCCTGCTCATTCGAGGCAATCCTGTAATAGAATCCATATTAATCACCTCCCACTTGCAGGATAGAATTTCTATATCCTGCACCAGACCTCCAGGCCTCTGGTGCTCAACCTTCACCTGCTGGCAATTGGGACACTGAGTCACAAGACCGGTGATGTCCTTTTTCATGCCATTCCACCAATATAGCTGCCTCAGGTCACAATACATCTTTATGGACCCAGGTATACTGAATATCGAGAATAATGATCTTCATTCATAATTTGTTCCCGTAGTTCACCCACATTAGGTACACATAGACGACCCTGGTATCTAAGAACTCCATCAGGTCCACAATCAAATAGGCTCGACTTCTGTTGTGGTATACTATCTCTTAGTAAGACTAACTCTGCATCATCATATTATCGTTGCTTAACTTCCGCTACCAAGGATGATTCTGCTGTGTTTTTGACAATAACAACCCCCCCATCTTCGGCATCCAGTAACGGAATTTGTAAGTCAGTCAACTGCTGTAGAGCCTTCATCATTTCAATCTTGTCAACCTGAATGTGACTCAAGCTACCCATAGACTTGCAACTTAGCGCATCAACTACAACATTTGCCTTGCCCGGATGATACAGAATGCTAACATCATGATCTTTCAGCAATTCTAACCACCTTCTCTTGTGTAAATTCAACTCCTTCTGCTGAAACAAATACTGTAGGCTCTTATGATTTGTGAAGATATCAACATGTACCCCGTATAAGTAGTGGTGCCAAATCTTCAATGCAAATACCACTACGACCAACTCAAGATCATGGGTAGGATAATTTTGCCTGTGCTTCCTCAACAGTCTAGAGGCATAAACAATGACCTTTCCATGTTGCATCAGAACACAACCTAGCCTAACTCTCGAAGCATCACAATAGACCACATAACCCTCGACACCCTTTAGAAGAGTCAGGATAGGTAATCTTGGGCAGAATTATATGCCCAAGTGATACTCAAATGCTTCATTTCGTCTTGTTTATCCATCGTTATTTGTGCATTCTCATGTGATTTGTAGTTAAAA
>JACEIK010001194.1:220818-241464 GCA_018107945.1 Datura stramonium
TGACACTTTCTACTAGAATTTATATCATGCTAGTAAGTTTCACGCTATACATGACATGATGCTTCCAACATCGTACTAAAATTTATACTAAGCATAATATGTGACTTATGAAACATTCTATTGGCACTTGAGCTATGTTACTATACCGGAACTACTAGCTTGCTGAAGAAACTGGCTTTACATACCTCAGTTGTCGGCTTTCCGGCTAACTGGCGTAACTCAACCAATATTCAGCTATTTCTTCCAACTTAGCTCGGTAGGACGACGATTCGCCGGCCGAATTTCACAAAACTAACTCCGCAGGAATGCTCTCTGCAGCTTTATTCTCCGGTATCTAGGATTAATTTGAGTTTGGACCGCTTATAATGGCGTAATCGAAAGGAAATTTTAATGAAACCTTCGTGTCCTCTGTTCTTAGTTGTGTTCTCTGTGTATTTTCTGGAAATTATGAAATTAAAATGATTAAAACCGAAGTTGGTGCTTTTATACTTGAGGCTTCACCTCACCTCCGTGGCACATTGGCCATCGCAGAGGTGAGCCTCCGTGACACGCTGGCCATCGCGGAGGTGAGCCTCCGTGACACTCTGGCCATCGCGGAGGTGAGCCTCCGTGACACTCTGGCCATCGCGGAGGAGGTCTGCCAGCCTCTTTTTGCGATGGTCCGACGTGTCGCTTATCCGGTCTTTCCCCGGGCCTTTTCCTAGCATGTATGGCATTCTAAAACTCTTAACCAACATGCGAATAGGACATCTACATGTCAAGAATTTACGGGGTGTAACCGCCCCACCCATTCATGAGGAGCATGCACCAGAGCCAGCTGCGTATACTGAGTTTAGGGCAGCGATTCAGATGTTGGCATAGGCCATGATTGCCCAGGTTCAGAATCAGACAGTGGCGCATTACCCTCAGAATGGGAATGCAGCGGCAGCTAGGGTAAGGGTTTTTTTTAGGATGAGCCCTCCTGAGTTCATGGGGTCGAAGGTGGACGAGGATCCCCACAATTTCATTGAGATTCTGAAGATCACCTAGGTAATGGGGGTGAACAATGGAGAGTGTGTTGACTTGACCTCCTATCAGCTAAAGGGGGTGGCTCATATTTGGTATAAGCAATGGAGAGATGCCATGGCAGTGGGTGCAGGCCCGATAGGTTGGGAAGAGTTCCACGCGACATTTTTGGATCGGTTTTTCCCTCGGGAGATGAAGGAGCTCAATGGCCGAGTTAGTTAATTTGAAGCAGGGTAACATGTCCATTCAGGAGTATGCTTTGGAGTTCACTTGATTATCTAAGTATGTTTCAGAGTTGGTGGCGGACCATAGGGCTAGGGTGAGTTATTTCGTGCATGGGGTGGCAGATTATTTGGGAAAGGATTGCAAGATCACCATGCTACATCGGGATATCGACTTTTCCCGCATTGTCTTGCATACTGAGCAGATGGAGTCGGTCTACCGGAGGTAGAGGGAGTCCAAGAGGGCCAGGACCGACAGCTATGGGGTTTCTCTGGTCAGGTTAGGGGTTGGATAGCGTCAATAGTCCCAACATAGGTCTATCGCTCCAGCTCCATCCTCGGCCAGCACGCTATCTAGGTTCAGAGGAGATCAGAGGAGCAGGGCTTTAGGCTCGAGGGATTAGGGTAGCATGTAGGTGTAACACACTTTTCCAGCTTGTGCGAAGTGCGGCAAGAATCACCCCGGGAGGTGCTTAGTGGGCTCAGATACGTGTTTCGGGTATGGCAAACCCGAGCATAGACTTAGGGATTGCCCCTCAGCCAAGTCAGGGTCGGTGGGGCCCATGTGACAACATCCAGTTCTATTTCTCCAACAACACGTTCCCCTCAGCAGGAACTAGTTCAACAGGCGATCAGTGCCAAAACAAGTTTTATGCTTTAGGACCCCACCAGGAGCAGGAGGCTTCACCAAATGTGGTCACTGGTATGTTACAATTCTTCCATATTGATGCTTATGCCTTGTTAGATCCAGGAGCTACTTTGTCTTTTGTGACTACCTATATTGCTAGTAGTTTTGGGGTTAGCCCTGAAATCCTGTCAGAACCATTCTCAGTCTCTACACCAGTCGGTGATTAAGTGGTAGCTAGGCAGGTTTATTGAGGTTTCCCCATTACAGTATTGCATAACGTCACTGTCGTAGACTTAGTAGAGTTAGTTATGACTGATTTTGACATCATTTTGGGTATGGATTAGTTGTTTGCATGTTATGCTTCGATAAATTATAGGACCCATGCGGTGGAATTCCAATTTCCGAGTGAGTCAGTTTTAGAGTGGAAGGGTAATTCAGCTATACCAGCCGATCAGTTTATTTCATATCTTAAGGCCAAGAGTATGATTTCTAAGGGCTTCATGTATCACCTACTTAGAGTTAGGGATATTGAGTCCGAGACCCCGACTATCCAGTCAGTTCTAGTAGTGTGTGAGTATCCAGAGGTTTTCCCCAATAAATTGCCAGGTGTTCCTCCTAAGAGAGATTGATTTCGGCGTTGATCTCTTACCCGATACGCAGCCTATCTCTATTCCTCCCTACATATGGCTCCAGCCAAGCTAAAGGAGTTGAAGGATCAATTGAAGGACTTTTTGGATAAGAGTTTTATTAGGTTGAGTAAGTCTCCATGGGGTGCACCAGTGTTATTTGTCCGGAAGAAAGACGGTTCCCTTCGCATGTGTATTGATTATCAGTAGTTGAATAAGGTCACCATCAAGAACAAGTACCCCTTACCCAAGATTAATGATTTGTTTGACCAGCTCCAGGGTACCAGATGTTTCTCAAAGATAGATCTCAGGTCGGGGTATCATCAGCTCAGAGTTCGGGAGTGTGATATCCCGAAGACAGCCTTCAGAACCAGGTATGGCCATTATGAGTTTGTAGTTATGTCTTTTGGACTAACAAATGCGCCTGCAACTTTTATGGACCTAATGAACAGGGTGTTCAAGCAATATCTTGATATGTTCGTGATCGTGTTCATCGATGACATCCTTAGATACTCTTGGAGCGAGGAGGAGCATGCCGCTCATTTGAGAGTAATGCTGCAGACTCTCAAGGATCGCCAGTTGTATGCAAAGTTCAGTAAGTGCAAATTTTGGTTGGACTCAGTTGCATTTTTGGTCCATGTAGTATCGAGTGAGGGAATAATAGTAAATTCTCAAAAAATTGAGGCGGTGAATAATTGGCCCAAACCAGTGAATCCTTTAGAAATTCAGAATATCTTGGGTCTAGCAAGCTACTATTAGAGGTTTGTTGAGGGATTTTCATAAATTGCATCTCCATTGACCAGTTTGACTCAGAAAAAGTTAAAGTTCCAATGGTCGGAGACTTGTGAGAAAAGCTTCCAAGAGTTGAAGGCTCGACTCACTTCAGCACCAGTGTTGAACCTACCTGAGGGTACCGATGGTTTTGTAGTATATTGTGATGCTTCGAGAATCGGTCTTGGGTGTGTCTTGATGCAGCATGGGAAAGTGATAGCGTATGCCTCAAGACAGTTGAAAATCCATGAGAAGAATTACCCGACCCATGATCTTGAGTTGGCCCCGGTGGTGTTTGTATTGAAGATATGGCGGCATTACTTGTATGGGGTCCACGTGGATGTATTTACGGACCACAAGAGTTTGCAATATGTGTTTACGCAGAAATATCTCAATATTTGACAAAGGAGGTGGTTGGAGTTACTTAAGGACTACGATATGAGTGTTTAAAACCCGGATAAGGCTAATATGGTAGCAGATGCACTTAGTAGGCTCTCTATGGAATGTGTGTCCCACGTGGATAAGGGAAAGAAGGAGTTGGCAAAAGATGTTCATCGACTTGCGAGGTTGGAAGTTAGATTGGTCGACTCGACCGATGGCGATGTTGTTGTGTAAACCGGATCTGAATCGTCCTTGGTGACTGATGTGAAGGCTAGGCAAGATGAGGATTCGATGTTGATAAAGCTAAAAGAAGCCATCTAGAGTCAGAAGGTAGAGGTCTTATCCTAAGGGGGAGATGGTGTGTTGCGGTACTAGGGTCGTCTGTTGTTCCAGATGTAGATGATTTGAGGGATTGGATATTGCATGAGGCACATGGATCTAGGTACTCTATCCATCCAGATGCCACCAACATGTATCATGATTTGCGGGAAATATATTGGTGGAACGACATGAAGAGGGATATTGCAGAATTCGTAGCCAAGTGCCCAAACTGTCATCAAGTGAAGCTCGAGCACCAAAGGTCGGGAGGCTTACTTCAGGATATTGGTATTCCTACTTGGAAGTGGGATTAAATCACTATGGACTTCATAACTAGGTTGGCCCGTACTCACCGGCAATATGACTCCATTTGGGTGGTGGTCGATAGGTTGACCAAGGCGACACATTTCCTGTTAATGAAAACCACAGATTCAGCGGATAATTATGCCAAGTTGTATATTCGGGAGTTGGTTTGACTTCATGGAGTGCCCTTGTCTATTATTTCTAACCGAGGTACTCAGTTTACCTCCTAGTTCTGGCGATCTTTTCAGAAGGGGCTGGCTTTGGACTCAAGATAAGCTCAGCACAACCTTTCATCCGCAAACGGATGGTCAAGTCGAATGAACAATCTAAACTCTCGAGGACATGTTGAGAGTATGTGTGTTGGATTTCAAAGGTAGCTAGGATGATCATTTGCCCTTGATCGAATTTGCATATAATAACAGCTATCACTCCAGCATCCATATGGCACCGTTTGAGGATCTTTATCGAAGAAGGTGTAGATCTCCCATTGGATGGTTTGAGGTTGGTGAGGAAACTATGATAGGACCTGATTCGGTTCATGAGGCTATGGTGAAAGTTCAGTTGATAAGGGACAGGTTGAAAACCGCTCAGATTCGTCAAAAGTCATATGCGGATGTGAGGAGAAGAGATTTGGATTTTGAGGTAGACGATTGGGTATTTCTAAAGGTATCTCCCATGAAGGGAGTCATGCGGTTTGGGAAGAAAGGAAAACTCAGTCCCCTCTATGTTGGTTCCTACCGGGTTATGAGAAGAGTTGGTAAGGTAGCGTATGAGTTGGACTTGCCATCAGAGTTATCTTCAATTCATCCTGTCTTTCATGTATCGCTCTTGAAAAAATGCTTGGGTGATCCATCTTTAGTTGTCTCGGTGGAAAGTGTTGGTGTGAGAGATAGCCTCAGTTATGAGGAAATTCCAGTTGCAATCATGGATCTTCAGGTTCGAAGGCTGAAGAACAAAGAAGTAGCTTCAGTAAAGGTGTTATGGAGAAATCAGCATGTCGAGGGAGCTACTTGGGAAGCCAAAGAAGATTTGATGGCTAAACACGCTCACCTATTCCCTACCGGCTCAGTTTCAGTATCAGTTTGCCCTAATTCTTTAATTAGTTCCCATGTTCAGTTCATGTGCGCAAGTTTGATTTATGTTATGATAGATGTATGTGAATTCTAAATTTAGTTCCGCTATGTAGTTCTTTTCGGAGGTAGTCATTCCGTCAGTCTTCGGTTTAAATAATCAGTATGTGCATATGATGAATGTATGATTCTGAGTTTTCTGCCTTCTTCTAACATTCGAGGACAAATGTTCCCAAGGGGAGATATTGTTATACCCCGGGGACCCAAGGATCAGACCCGGGAGTCAAAACAGTGAAAAACTAAAATTTCGCACCAGGTCACAAGACGAACCGTGAAGTGGCTCGTGAGGAGTGACCATGCATCGTGAAGAGACTCGTGGTCAAGCAGGGAGGTGTATTGGTCTAGGGGTCACCATGGGCATGACCATGAGTCGTGGTCAGGTCACATGACTCGTGAGGTCACCCGTGTCCTAGAATGGATGCTGGGCAAATATAATTGGGCAGTGTTGACCGCGGATGGTGACCAGGAGTCGTGGTCACCCACCACGATTCTTGGTGTCCTCCGTGGGGTCCTAGGGTGAAATTTTGGTAGTGTACCTCATGACTCAGGCCACGAGTCATGGTCCCTGGTGATGAGTCGTCCAGTCCCTCGTGGGGACTGGCAGTCAGCAAAACTATGCGATTTAAGTAAGGGCTTTTCTGTAATTCCTAAGTCCTAGGGTCCTATACTACGTCGTATTAACATCAAAAAGGGCGGTTTAAGAGGGAATAGACTAGACTAAGTCCTCATTCATGCATGCAAAGGTTGGAAAGGTGATAGAAGGGTGATCTAGGTGATTTCAAGGTGTTCTTCATCAATTTTCTCTTGGGTAATCTAGGAAAGTTAAGAATCGATTATTCCTAGGTATGTAAATAAATGGGTGATTTCTTCCACACCCATGCCCATCCTCTATGATTTGTACAAAAAAAATTTATTAAAAACTCAAGGGGCTTTGAAGATGATTTTTATAAGAGCTAATGATTTGATAATGGGTTTTGTGATTTTAGATTCTCATAATAATATATGGGTTTTAATCATTTTTTACTATATAAATCATTTATAATGTTATCAATTTTGAGTTCTATGAAATTAAGCCCAATTATGCATGACCCATGATGAATCGATTTATAATATCTTCTTCAAATGTTGATATTAACGAACCCAGCTTGATTTTCGATTGAATTATGGATTTATGATATTACCCATCAGGATGTTATGATTTTCAAGCTATATGCATGAATTACGAGTATGTATGGACCTTATGAATCATGAATTTTATTTTGGCCGACTCACGGGCCTCATTTCATGGCTAGTTCACGTATTTACAAGTATATTTATGATTATCATGATTTAACTAGCCCATGAATTCATGTAAGTTATACTATGAGCACTATATATGTTTTGGGAGTAGTATCGAACACCGAGTAGGTTCGGGGCCTAGGTTCTGCCCCAGATCTCATAAACTACGTGCCACTGTAGGTATGTTGGGACCTCATATTGGACTTTCCCTGGCCCAAATGGCCCTTTTCATGGTGACATCACACTTTCATGGTTCGACCCTTGGCAAGGTACGAACACCCTCTCGACTAGGGTTACAAGTCGGGCTTCGTGTGTGCTCATATGGGGTATGTCGGTTAAGAGAATATTCCACTATTCCTCATGATTTATGCATGTTTATGATATGTATATTGGCTCGAGTCATGTTAAATAAGGCTTTTCTCTTACGATTGTGATTCCGATTGTATTATGAATGTTTTGAAAACCTTGAGCCTTATGTTATGTTATGATGCTTATGATGTGAGCATGGTCCTACTCTTACGATCATTTATGAGTTTTATATATTTTAAATGTCTGTTTTACTTACCTTGCATACTCAGTATATTCCACGTACTGACCACATACTTTTTATGTTGTATCGTTTCATGATACAGGACCCAACTCTCAAGCTCACCCTCCTTAGTAGCTCCTCAGAGTTCGCTATCAGCTTATCTAGTGCGTCCTCATGTTCCGAGGGTCATATGTTCAGACTCTATGCTTTTCTTTCAGTTTCAGAATTTTTGGGTTAGTTGGGGAGTTGTCTCATCAACCCGTCTTTCATGATTAGAGGATTTTCAGACTATAAGTTGTATTCAACCGTCATGTATGCATCACATATTGTCTTTTCTTCTTGTTATGACATGTTTATGTTTTCTTATGTTAAGTATTCCGGTTATGTGATTGAATTAGATGTACGCTCATGCCATGGGTTGGCTTGGGGTCTCTCGGGGCTCCTTGTCCCATTTCTATGATCTGGGTGTACGTTTGGGTCGTGATAAAGGGACAGGTAGGAAACAACTCAGATTCGTCAAAAGTCCTATGAGGATCTTAAGAGGAGGGATCTTGAATCTGAAGTTGATGATTGGGTGTTTTTGAAGGTATCCCCCATGAAGGGAGTGATGAGGTTCGAAAAGAAAGGGAAACTCAGTCTCCGTTATGTTGGTCCGTACCGTATTGTGAAACGGATTGGAAAGGTAGAATACGAGTTGGAGTTTCCCTCAGAATTAGCTTCATTCCATCCAATTTTCCATGTATCGCTCTTAAAGAAGTGTTTGGGTGATCCATCTCTTGTTGTTTCGGTGGACAGTGTTGGTGTGAAAGATAGCCTTAGTTATGAGGAGGTTTCGGTAGAAATACTTGATCATCAGGTTTGAAAGATAAGAAACAAAGAAGTAGCCTCAGTTAAGGTTTTTTGGAGGAACCAACATGTTGAGGAAGCTACGTGGGAAGCCGAAGCAGATATGACGGCTAAATACCCACATCTATTCCCTTTCGGCTCAGTTTCACCTTGAGGTATCAGTTTCCACCTTAGTACTCTATTTAGTTTTATGTTCAACTTATGTTCCCTAGTTTTTTTCATGCCAATGAATGTATGTGTGATTCAGGAATTCAGTTCAGTTATGTAGTTCAATTAAGAGGTAGTCACTCCGTCAGTTTTCAGCATGTCTGTTCAATATTTGAGTATGATGATTACGTTTCTCTGCTTTTCAGTGTGTTTTACCAAATTCGAGGATGAATGTTCCCAATGGATAGATATTGTAATACCCCAAAAACCCTAAGCTCAGACCGGGGAGTTGAAATGGAGAAAAACATAATTTTCTGCACCAGGCACAGGACGAGTCGTCCAGTGGCTCGTTGGGTGCGCCAAGAGTCATTAAGTGACTCATGGTGTAGAGGAGAAGTTGGTTACGGATGATGGTCTAGGGGTTGACCACCAGAGAAGACACGATAGGACTATGAGTCGTTGGGTCGGTCGTGGTCATAAGTTGACTGAAGAGTTGATGTCTGGGTAGTATAGGTAATGAATGGGTCTCCACGAATCATTGGGTAAACCATGAGTCATGGTGACCAGTGTTGAGTTTTTTCCAGTGAATGTGACGGAAGGTGACCACGAGTCGTGGTCAACGACGATGGGTCGTCTAGTCCCTCGTTGGGACTGGTAGTGTATTTTCCCCTGCAAATTTATTAAGGGATTTTCAGTAATTTCTAATTTCCTCAAGCCTAAACTATGTCGTTTTAATCTTAGTTAGGATTGTTTTAAGAGGGTGTATCTCACTCTAAATCACTCCTCTCCATGCATGCAAGACTAGAAGGTTCCTAGGGGTGATCAAGGCTAAAATCCATCAATTCTCCTTCAATTTCCTTTGGGCATTCAAGGAAGAGTGTAAGATCAACTTACCCAGGTATGTGACGCTATGAATGAGAGTTCCTTTCACTCTCATGCTCAAAACTCTTCTCAATTTTCATGAATTTCAATTCTAGACTCAAGTTTCATGATCTATGGGGTTTATTCCAATTCTTATGAAATTTTCTACGATCTATCTATGGGTCAATTCCTTTCATGTATTAAATCATGTTTTATGATCTATGGAAAGATTTATGACTATTTTGAATATAAATTTTTAGATTTGAATTTAAAACCAACTATGCCCAATTATGCATGTTCTTATGAAAAGTCAAGTTATGATTTCACTATGATCTTGATCTTAATTAGCCCAATTATGATTTATGCATTATGATATGATTTCTCTCAAGTACTTATCATGGATTTATGAAATATCAAGTATATACAAGTTTTACAAATATGCATGAATTTGATGATTTATAGACTTATGATTATGGCCGACTCACGGGCCTTATTACGTAGCTAGTTCACGTATTTCAGGCATGCTTATGATTACTATGGTTTTAACTAGATCATGAATCTCATTAATGTTTCCCCTACTATGATATGAGCACTATATATGTTTTGGGAGTAGTATTTAACACCAAGTAGATTCGGGGTCCAAGCATACCCCGAGTCTCAAAACTATGTGCCAATGTAGCCATGATGGGACCTCCCTTGAGACTATCCCTTTTTGCCCATATAGGCCTTTTATGAGTGATATCACGCCTCTTTTCATATTCTACCCTTGGCAAGGTACGAACACCCTCCCGACTAGGGATTTATAGGTCGGGCTCCATGTGTGCTCATGTGGGGTATGTCGGTTATAAGAATCTTCCATTGTTCTTCATGATTTATGCATGGTTATGTTTACGTTGCTTTGGCTCAACTCATGTTTAATGAAACTTTTCTCCTATGATTATGAGTATTAGTGATTTATGAATGTTTTGAAAACCTTGAGCCCTTATGTTACATTATGATATCTATGTTATGATTATATTTTCCTACTCTTATGAGCCTTATGTATTTTAACTATCCATTTTACTTATCCTGCATACTTAGTACATTCTAAGTACTGACCGCATACTCTATGTTGTATTGTTTCTTGAAACAGGTCCGAGGGATCAATCTCAGTAGCATCCTTAGCCCCTACTTCCCTCTCTGACCTGTCCAACTGGTGTTGGTGAGTCCTCACCCTTTGAGGACATTCAGTTATTATAGTTTATTATGTTTCCTTTCAGTTTCAAACTTTATCGAGCTAGTTAGGGGTGCTGTCCCATTAGCTCATCAGTTGTTAGAGGGTTTTCAGATGCTATATAGAAATCAGTTTATCGTTATTGATTCGGTACTAGATTGATATAAATATATGTATGCAGACTCCATATGTTGATTATTTTTATCTTCCGTTTTATTATGTTGAGTTAGATGCTATGTTCATGCCATGGGTTGATTTGGAGCCTCTCCGGGTTTCTTGTCCCGTGTCTCGATCCGGGCCTATGTTCAGGTCGTTAAACTTTCAAACATTCTTCATCAAAGACGAGCTTCACCTCCTTCTCAAGTAGCTTGACTAATGGTTGTGCAATTTTTGAGAAGTCCTTGATGAATCTCCTATAGAACCCTGCATGCCCTAAAAAGGTCTAGATACCTTTAACAGAAATAGGTGGTGGCAACCCAGCAATCACCTCAATTTTAGCTTTGTCCACCTCTATCCTTTTTTCTAAGATTATATGGCCTAACACAATCCCCTATTTGACCATAAAATGGAATTTTTCCCAATTGAGGACATGATTGGTTTCTTCATACCATCTCAGCATATTATTCAAGTGCTTAAGGCAATCTTCAAATGAATCACCCACAATCGAGAAGTCGTCAATAAACACTTCGATAGTATCCTCTACCATTTCTGAAAAGATAAACATCATGTAGTGCTGGAATATGACTAGTGCATTACACAACCCATAGGGCATTCTCCTAAAAGCAAAAGTCCTATAAGGGCAGGTGAAGGTGGTTTTCTCTTGGTCCTCCGGTGCTAAAGAGATCTGATTATACCCCAATAACCATCCAAAAAATAGTAACATCCTCTGCCTGCCAACCCGTCGACCATCTAATGCATGAACGACATTAGGAAGTGGTCCTTTTGGGTCCAATGGTTGAGTTTCTGGTAGTCCATGCAAACACGCCAACCTGTAACTGGCCTAGTCAGTACTAGCTCATTCTTCTCATTTTGCACCACCGTGATTCCTCCTTTCTTTGGTACACACTACACCGAGCTCACCCACTTACTGTCAGCAATGGGGTAGACTACACCAGCATCTAATCATTTAATGATCTCTTTCTTCACCACCTCTTGCATTGGTGGATTCAATCATAAGCTGATGCTCTATGCTCGGTATGCAGTTCGGCTCAAGTTGAATTTTATGGGTGCATATACCTAGAGGGATATCGATGATGTCAGTGATGGTCCAACCAATTTCCTTTTTGTATCTTCTCAATACTGACACCAAGGCCTCAACTTTCTATTCTATAAGGTCCGCAGCAATAATCACTGGCAAAGTGCAGTTCTCCCCTAAGAATTCATATTTCAAATGTGGAGGTAGAGCTTTGATCTCCAAGACTAGTGGTACTTCAACTGATGGTTTTTCTAGAGGTGTTATACGGTTCTTTAGATCAAGATCCAACTTCATCAGTCTGAAGTTATAGGAAACCCTTCCCTCCAGTGCATTCACCATTTTAGTGTATCTGCAGACATCATCCCCATCATAGTTCATAAGGATAGCTGCTAGTGTCTCAATACTCAATATTTCCTCCAGAGTCACAAGAAACCTCTTATCCTCCATCCTGTTATGGCCTGAATTGATCAAAGCAAAAGAAAAAACATAAACGAGGAAATCAAGACTAAAAGTTAAACACAAGCAATCAATCTAATCCTAAGTTGTATTCCCCGGCAAAAGTGCCATTTTTGGTAACGCTCAAATCACACTCCTGTAAAAGTATGACGCATACATTTCTAATAAAGAACCCAACTAGGTTGGGGTCGATCCCACAGGGAATATGGTCAAGATGTGGAATAATGCATAGTATTTATGCTTCAGTTAAATTATCTCCTGAAGGGGGTTTTAAAGAAGTATCAAGTAAGAATATTGTAAATTGATGTAGTTGTCAAGTTTAAGCAATTAACTAGGGATGTGATCCCCATGGATTCATAACAACTTTGGGTGAATGCACTAGTGATCTATCTCAATGCTTAGCCAATAAAACTGATAACATAGGTTCATCCAAATGACTGATTCATCCCTATTGAATGACTACACTCAATCATCAGATTAGGTCTCTTGAGTGTTTTCATTTTAACCGTTATCAATTTATTCCAAATTAATTGTCCTGTGACCGCAACTCAAGTTATTCAATGAATCACAAAGTTCAAGGCTTTATTGTCCTTCTCTTTTCCTAATCTCTACCTCTTTAGGTTCAAGCAAGTAGAGAATTCGGGCAAGTCCTGATGTTGCGCTCCGTTAAGAAACATTTAAGATGAAGAGAAGACAATACAAACATAAGTATTGGTTTCGAATCACTATGTGCAAACCCTTGTTATTTATTCCACCATGGTTCCCACAACCCTAGTTGTGAAGGTTTTCGCCTATCGTGTTTGTAAGAAAAGAATTAAAATTCATGGAAGAAATCATAATTAGAGACTTACAATGATGATTAAAATAAAAACCAATTGATTATTGCATAATTCAACTTCAAACAATTCAAGAACTATGAATAATATCTCCAAGAATATTGAAAAACTCAAGAAGAATCTCAAAAGTATCGATTCTCTACCAAAAAGTCGATCTCCCAACAAAAATAACCTAGAAAAATATTTATACAAATAATTAGAAACCTTTCCTAAATTAATAGGGAAACTGTTATAAGTGTCGCCACTAGATCCTACGAGTCGTATCTTGTAGCTATAAGTCATACCTTCCATCCGTACAATGCTAGACAGCTTTGAAATTGGTTAAGTCATGGGAGCTGGTACGACTCGTACAATGCTATTACGAGTTATACGTTTCTGTCGTGGTCAGATACTATGAGGTCTGGCATCTTCTGAATATTTCCACGAGTACTTTGTATGACTCATACCTTGATCTCATGACTTGTGGTACCCTCTCACACCTTCGAATTTTCCAAACAACTTTTTCTCTGAAGTTCACCACAACTCCTTTATACGAGTCGTGTGTGGTCATCACGACTCGTGATTTCTACCTGTACCAGGAGATTAGAAAAGTGCATACTTTTGTAATCTTCCATGATTGCTCTATTACGGCTCATACCAGGATATTACGACTCGTACCAAGAGTCGTACATGGCCATCACCTTGTGCAGTTCTTCTGGATTTTATCTCTAATTCATAGTACGGATCATACCACCAAGGTACGACTCGTACTGAGGCCTGCAACTTCACTATTTTCTATAATCTTTTCACTTCTTTTATAGAATTCAACTCCAACACATCATTTCCCTAAAAGCAAAGCAAAAGTGCATCATATCTGTATAAACACACCTAAGACCATGCATCTTTCATCAGTTTTAAGTGTCGAAAGTGTTGTAAACCCACAACACATCAATGAGCATTAACATGAGGGGTCCCCGTCGTGCCGCAATATTAAATCAAGCACTTCTTGGGAGACAACCCAAGTATTTTATTTGTTTCTTAATTTGTTGTAGTTTTTGATTCTTATGTAGGTAGCATGGAGCTAGATTCAAGCAAGCTCACAAGAAAGATTGAGGGGTACCTGCGGGACAACTACAAATAGCAGATGGGGTTCTGAAGCCTACATGTGTAGTTTACTCCCCAACTAGAACTTAACTAAAATACAAGTCCATCCATGGCCAAGTGTGGGTCCTTTTGTGGTCGTAGGTTTTGAGTTGACCCCCCCCCCAAGATGTCACGCCGACAGCAAGTTAGAGAGTAATTATTTGAAGCATAAAAATTGCCAGCGTTTGCACTGGGCATGTGATTCACAAATGCCCATCAGAACTCCGCAGGTCTAGCACAGGTGTTGAATAGAATACCTAGAAGGAAACCATCCGGCGATGGTGCATCTGTGCCTCACCTGCAAAACGCAAGTTCAGATGTGCAAGCTACAGTTCTATAGAAGGTTCTTTCCAGAATTCCTGGCAGGACAAGGTTCAAAAGGGATACATCTGCGCTCCATCTGCGAAATGCAGATCTAGTTGTGTAGTCGTCAGATCCAATGTAGGTCCTCAGCTAGATTACTGAAGCTTTCATTCCTCACCTCACCTGCGAGAAGCATGCCCTCGCAGAGTGTAACCTGCGGCCTGCAAGTATCCACCTAGGGAAGTTCTCTTATCCATTCTTTCCCTATGTTGCTTAACTTTGTGCATCGAGGACAATGCATTATCTTTGTTGGGGGTGAAGTTTGAGTAACCCTCTCTTTACTGATGCATGATTTGGCCCTATGATAGATTGGGTGACATCATTCTTAAGAGAAACTCATTATTGCCCGCAAACAACAATCGCCTTTGTAGATAGTAGATAGTAAATGAACTCCAAGGGTTTTCTTTATACCATGGTTCTTTCCCAAGGAGAAATTTTTTCTATTATTTCTTTTTTGGTGTCGAACCGAGTGACATTTCCCTATAATAGATTGAGAGCCAACTTTCTTAAGGGAAAATTCTAAGTTTAGTTTATCCTTTTGAGTTATTGTTGCACTTATTTTGAGCGGTATCACCAAAAAAAATTTACTTGGCACAAAAAAGTGATTTTTTTAGATGAAACGGGCACATGAATTTGAAAAAGAGAATTCTCTTATCATGAGTTACACATTCTATGTTTGGATTTGTGCTTCACAAAACAAGTGTGCAAAACTCAAAATAGCTTGTCTAAAGTCAAGCCTTTGAATTGATTTTGAGAATAGTTGAACTCCTTGGTGTGTGATTCCTTGTGTGGTAAGGTTTTTGCTTAATTCTTGTGAATGCATATCGTTTAAAACTTGCCCCAAAAGTGATTCAAGGAGAAATCCTAGAGGTAGTTGATGAGTTGGTAAATTAAGCTTTCCAACATGAGCTTTTGCTTTGTTTTCAATTCATTTAGGAAGACTTTATGCTCTTTATCTTTGGTTTTTTTGCAGGTATTCAATTTAAATAGAGAAAGCAAGAAATTGAAGAAGAGGACCGGCGATTCGCAGGTTGGCACTTGTGAAATGCAGGCCAAACGCAGGGGAGCACTGCTTGGAAGTTGAAGACACGCCTATGGAACACAGATCAACACCTACGAAATGTAGGTGCCAACATAGGACCATGCTCGGACTTTCTGATCCCTAGCTGGGATCGAGCGGCACCTCGTGGATGGGAACTTGCAAAACACAAGTGCCTCGCAAGTGAGGCCATCATCAGAAGGGTAAAATCATCCAGCACAAGAAAAGAGAAGTTTTACCCTATTTTTGCTCACTTTTTTGTAAAGAATAGAACATCCACTTTATTGGTAGTTTTTTGTAACTTTAGAGAGAGAAAAAGAGAGAGAAGTGAGAGCATTTCCTTCATCTTCTTCATCTTTCTAATATAAAAACCTCCATTGAAGAACAACTTTGAGCTAAAAGTTTCTTGTTAATGATGAATGATAGTGATTCCTTTTTGGGTTTATCTCTTGTTCTTCATTTATGAGTAGCAAAACACCTTGCTAGGGGTGTGTGCATGATAAGGGCTAAATTGGATTGGATCTTGCTAGTTTAATCTTAGAATTACTTATTTAGCATAAATTCATTATTTTCTATAAATTATAACTGAAATATCTATAATTACAAGTATGGATTGTGTTTACTTATTCTATTTTTGCTTGAAAAATAAGAATAGAATATGGGTGATAAAACAATGGTGGGTAATTGGGTGTTGATTATGTGGGGTTGGGCTAGAGATAGCCAAAACCCATTTTCGTACACCCCTTAAAGAATTAAGGCTAGGGATAGTTTAATTCTTACCCAAGTTATAGTGGTTGATATGTATGGAACCTTGGGGCTTGAGAAAACCCAAGAAAAAAGACATCCAAGTCATTGAGAAACATCGGGTGTCGCCTTGTCCAAAAATATTTATATTTGTAAGTAATGTTTTGATTCTCTAGTTAACCCCAATCCTCATACCTCTAGTATTTGCTCATATTGTTACTTCAAAGTTGGTTTCCTTGTTTTGTTAATCGAATTTGAATTCATAGTGTGATCTTACAACTCCCAATATTTACTTTCCTAGTTTTGATACAATGATGCTATTAGATTCAATTTGATAAACGACTTTTGTTGCTATCAATCTTCATTCCCTATGGATTCATCCCTGACTCATGAGTTGGGTAATTATATTGCGAAGACCGTGTACGGTCTCTCCTAATGAGGAGTGGATTTGGATGTAATCAATTTTGGTACGCTTATCGGGGAATGAGAATTGATAACCTTTAGTTGTTTCTTAACTTGAATTAATTAAGCATCATGTGAAATCTTACATTTATTGTTCTTTTTCACTGCTTGTTTAAGTTGGAATCAATGAGCCACGACTCGCAAGTAGGTTCTGTGGATGGTGTCATACCCCAAAGGCCCAAAGATCAGCCTCGGGAGTTGAAATAGAGAAAAAGTGAAATTTGACATCAGACTCAAAATGAGTCGTGAGGAGACTCGTGAGATCAACCCATGAGTTCGGATGTGACTCATGGTGAAGGCCATGGAATGAGTTTGAAAACTAGAGAAGAGAGACCCCACATGCATGGCCATGCCTCGTGGTCAAGGTCCACAAGTCGTCAGGTCAGTCGTGGAGAGGGGGAATAATAAAAGAAAAGAAACAGGGACAATGGAGTTGATGGAATGTCCCCACAAGTCGTAGTCAGCCCCCACGATTCATGGGGTGAGTCGTGATCAAGCATGGAGTAAATTTTGTTGAGGCAAGGCAGTCTACATCACGGGTGGTGACCACGAGTCGTGGTCACCAGTAACGAGTCGTTAGGCTGCCCGTGACGAGCCCAGAAGATTAGATGAAGCAGTGTACTTAACAGACGACTCCACGAGTCGTGACCCTCAGCAACGAATCGTTAGGTCCTCCATTAGGACCACCTGGCAGTTATCTTCTGCGAATTTAGTAAGGGCTTTTCTGTAATTCCTAAGTTATTAAGGCCTAAACTACGATGTTTTGAGTTATGAATAGTAATTTTTAAAGGGGTTAAGTTCATTTTAGGCCTCATTCATTCATTCATGCAAGGTAGAAGATTTGAGAGGGTGATCAAGCTTAGCATTCATCAATTTCCTATTGGGCATCTAAAGAAGTGTTAGAATCAGCTACCAACAGGTATGTAGGATTATGAATGGGTGATTTCTTTCACACCCATGCCCAATCCCTCTCTAAAGTGTAAAATTCCTATGTATAATCTATGGGGTTTTAACCCAAATTCACGAATCTCTTATTTCTATACATAGGTATGATTTGATTATGATTCTTCTATTGAATTATGAAGCATGGGCAAATTTTATAATGTTTTCAATTTAAGATCGTGATTTTAGTTTTATGAATTAAAAGCACATAGATGAGATTTTCATGAAAGATGATATTTATGATGAATATATNCCCTGTCCCGATCAGTTCTATTATTACTCGTAGAGGCTTGCACATATTATTATGAAAAGCTTGATTTGAAGCTACCCATGTTTACAATTATGTTTTCGATGAGAAATGAGTATTTCTAAGTATGATGAAGCTTTGGTCAATGCCCACGTATTAAGTATGAGTGATGATTTTCCCGACTTAAGCTACCACATTGTTTCGGAGCGAAGATTCCCAATTATATTTTCAGCTTGTGGTATGTTTTGAGTTCAAGTTTCCTATGTATAGCTTACCACATGGTTTTGGAGTGGAGGCTCCTAATTATGTTTTCAGCTTGTGGTATGTTTTGAGCTAAAGCTTCTCATATGCATGATTACATATTTGAGATGTCTTTTATTATTGAGCTTCATCAATAGACGATGTTGAGCTTCATTATAAAATGATGTAGAGCATATGCATGTTTATGGGAGCAATATCTTGCACCGAGTAGGCTAAGAGTCGATCACTCTATGCCTCAGAACTACGCACCAACGTAGGTTTACACTATTACATATTACTTGGGACCTCCCTTGTGAGCTTCCCCTGCCCAAATGGGCCTTCAGCTTGATATCAATATCATGGTATTGTCCTTAGCCCTGACAAGGCTTTGGATGGCTCCATCCACTTGAGTGTGATAGTTGGGACCACGTAAGCTATATCGTGGTATGTCACTTAAAAGATGAGTCTCCCATTGTTTCTCATGATTTCAGATATACATGTTCATTGATCATGAGATTTACATATATAAGCATGTTCTAAAGCAGGTTTGACTCAATGTTCAGCTTTATTTATAAGTGTCAAATTTCAGCTTTGAGTCAATCGATTATGTTATGTTATGATGAGATCATGATTTTAGAAAGAATGCATGCAAGAACTACTCTCAGATTCTTAATGTTGATGATTACATTATGCATTGTTTTTAAATGATTTTACTTACTTAAGCGGTTTTACTTACCCTGCATACTAGGTACATTCCACGTACTGACCGCATACTCTATGTTGTATCATTTCATGATACAGGACCCGACTCTCAGGATCAACCCTGCTCGTAGTCATCTTATCAGAGTTAGTATTCTTATTGTGAGTGAGTCCTCATTTCCCAAGGACTAGACTATTCAGCTTTCCTTTATGTATTTCAATTTTAGTTTTGCTGAGTTAGTTGCAGCCTTGTCCCATCAACTCGTCATGTTTAGAGGCTTTTTATACATATCTATGTATTCAACTTTGGATTTCGTATTTTGATATTATGTTCAAGTTAGACTTCCACTATGAGTATATTGTTGATAATTCAGTTTCTTGATTGAGTTAGATGTATGCTTATTCCATTGGTCGACTTGGGGTCTCTCAGGGCTCCTTGTCCCGTGTTATGATCCGGGCCTCTGATCCAGTTGTGACAAACTTGGTATCAGAGCCATAGGTGTCTAAAAACTGCGTTGAGTAGAGCCTTTTTCATGGTGTGAAGCGCATCATACTTATGACGAAGAGGCTACGAGACATTTAGGAAATGTTCCCTTCTTTCATGATCTATGTCATGTGATGAAAAGTCTTTCTATCCTTCTAATTCATGTTATTCGCGTGTCACGACCCGAACATACACCCGGATTATAGACAAGGGACAAGGGACCCCAAGAGACCCCAAGTCGACCCATGACACATGAATACAACTAATCTCATTTAATAAAAAGGAATACTTAGCATAAAACATAGCAGAAAAGTAAACATAGCGTGACATCTGAAAGTACTATACATACACATAAGCTGAGCACTTCATACTTTCTGAAAGCCTCTTCTACATTCGATGGATTGATAGGACAACATCCCCAACTAACCCGACCAATACTAAAACACAAGATAACATAAAAGTCTGTTAAACGGCCCTCGGAACATGAGGACTCAGAAATAATCTGAGAGCGAGAACTAAGATGGACTAAGAATGAGGATGAGCCTGAGATCCAGACCTTGTATCATGAAACGATATAGTACAAAAAGTATGCGATCAGTACGTGGAATGTACCGATTATGCAAGGTAAGTAAAATGGATACTTAAAAGTAAATAAACTCACAAATAAACATAGGAGAAGGACATCATGCTTATATCATACACTTCGTAAGAAAACATAAGGCTCAAGGCTTTCAAGTCATTTATAAAACGTTCATGATCATAATCGTAAGTAAACTTTATCAAAACATAACTTGAGCCAATAACATAAACATAATGATGCATAAGACATGCGGAACAATGGGAGGACTCATCATAACTAACACCATCATGGTAGAGCCTTTCATGATGCCCCAACTATCTCGCTCAAGTGGGAAGAGCCGACCCGGGCTTGCTAGGCAAGGGTCGTGCATTAGGCGTGATATCACATTTGAGGGGATCATTATCAACACAGTATATCATTAGAAACCCACGGTGGCACGTGGTTATGAGACACCGGCGTAGTCCTTTAAACGTCGGGCTGCTCGGTGTTAGACACGGCTCCCAAAAACATGCATATAGGCTCATACGTAAATCAATAACATCATGCATTAAGATTCATTGGATAAAATATAAAATTTATCATCATTTATCTCCTTTAGAACATGCTTAGCCAAGAATCAAGGCCCTTCTCATCGGCCAACATCATAAATCGATAAATCATAAAATTCGTTCCTTAAATCATAAATCATTCTTCAACATATGGGCATTGCCCAATACTATAACATACTAAATTCTTTCAAAATATGCTCATAAACATGGGAACTTGAAATCATGCTTTTCCATCATCAATAAACTCAAAATATTGAATATTAATCATAAATCCTAACTTTCATGAACCTTCATCAATGGGCATTTTAGATTTAAAAAGCTTGAAACATAACTTTAAAGAAAATAATATAAAACCTGCCCATCATTCATAATTCAATAATTAAAACTCAATTAAATCATACCCATAAAGAGAAATCACATTTTCATGCATTT